>VMBQ01003616.1:0-98073 GCA_007657795.1 Dreissena rostriformis
TTTGAAGACAATACTATTTTAATCACATATTTGGTCACAATATTTAAGAGTTATGCTTACTCTCTTCAAATTTAAGTATTATAATGTTGGACTAAAACTCGATACGTAACTGAATTTATGTTAGAACAATCGGGTAATAGGAATTTAAAAAGTTGTATAAAGGCTGTAGTCTTTCCCTTCAGGCGTTTCAGCAAACGTGTTTATGTGAGCATGCCTAATGCGAGGACGAGGCTCACACTTCTGAGACATCTCCTGAGCAAACACAACAACCCGTTGGCAGACAGGGAACTCGAACAGCTTGTTGAGTATGTCATATCAACGCGCGCAATCTGGCTACATGTTCGCAAAGCGTTTTATTCGCATTAAAATCAAGTTTACTTTACAACGAATTAGTTGATACATTAATGTCAAATTGTGCTGCACTGAAAATTGATTGTATCGACATTACTAATATGTTCTCCTAAAGATGTCCCAAATCATTGTCAGTTTGCTAATATTTAAACTGAAATACAAATATATAAGTTAAATATGAAAATATGTTAATATTAATTAACAAATAATGTTAACATGTTGAATTTATATAACATACAGTATCAATGTTAGATGTATTAGTTTCATTAAATTTGTTTTAAATTGAGTCTTAATGCACAACCATCATTAGCGTTGCAGAAATTCGTAACCTTTTTGAGTAATCAATCCCATAATATCATGCAACACTGAGTGAATGGTACCACCCTATGGTAACACCTTAAAACTCTGACAAAAACTGACGATTTAGAAACACAACTCAGCATAAATTTAATTCAAAATTCCATAACGGTATTTATTTTTATTTATCTAAAACCTTTGTCCTTCAAATGGCACTGCTGTATATTTTTCAGACTTACCGAGGGGTACTCTGGCAGTGATCTGAACAGCCTTGCCAAGGATGCTTCTCTTGGCCCTATACGAGGTAGGTACACCAGGATAGCATCCATTTAGAAAAATGTCACTATAAGACACTTAAATTTGCAGAAATCTGAACTTCTATAGTGTTGTGATTCAAACATTCGGAAAAAAAAGTTTGTGTTATGTTAAATGCCACATTTTAAGACATGTATAGTGACGTTTGAAAAGCAACACTGGTATAGATAAGTTGAGTTAAAACTATTGAAGTTTCTTATTTTGAGAAAAACGAGTACATTTAGTATACAATTATGAGTAAAAAATAGTACATGTCACTAACTATTCTAAACTCAAAATCACAGGTCTCATATTATATTTTAGTTTCCTTTTGTATATACTAAACAATAAAGTTAGTCTTAAGCTGTATTTAATTACGCACGAAATATTAAAACCGTATTAGAGTGACTTTGGATATTTAACATGTTGAATCTGCCACTCACATACACTCGCGCTGGTACCTAACTCCCAAAAGTAACTACGTGTTATGGTTGCGAATACACTTTGTACAGACGAACATATGGTAATTGTTGTTGAACGTTTTGAGCCTTAAGTCGTTTATGGGAACAATTGCAGACTTTTATGCATCTCTTACTCTTGTCGAGATCACGTTTTGGCTTTGCAAATGGTAAACATTCAACTCTTTTAAACCAACGTTCATTGAGGGGTTTTTTATACGTGGAAAAAATATTTTGGTAAGTGGCAATATGATAATGATAGCATCCATCTAATGGACTCGAAACGACGTCTCATAACAACATTTCGTTTTCAGTAAGTCAGTATATATTCGAATCGAATTGATAAACACTATATCCAAATATTACGTCCCCTGCATTGAAACTTTCCTATATGGAGACGACACTTGTATTACTTAACCAATAAAAAAAACTTATGCAGTACACAAATTCGTTATTAATAGTAAGCGATTTGAAACCTACGAATGTTACAAAACCCCTCTTAATCGTATTTTATTTTGCATCAAATACGTCTTTCGAATCTGTCTGCTTTCATTATTGCTACACCTTTCAAATGTAAGCACATTACATGCACTTAACGGTTGAAACTCTATTATCGGCGTTTTCTTATTTCCCGTACTTTTATTTTTGTTTAATCATGTACGAACAAATCTGACAACATGCAAGCGAATGTATACGGAGTGAGGATAACTATGAACAATGAAACTCCTTGTCTTGACCTTTTCTTTTGTTATAATCCAAATCGACCATGTATATTATAAAAGTTGTATGAAAGTCTTTGTACAACAATCTTTTTTTTAAATATTAAATATGTTAACACTTAAAACTATTTTGTTAAATTATGCTGTCACCATGGGATTGTGAAACATAAATTAATGTAATGTTAAAATATGTCATATGTTCGTTATGACAACTAAACGTACTATGTTTAAACCCTAAATTGTTAAGAAGTTGATAAAAATCTTAGATAAACTTCGAGAAATTAGATCCATTACTACTATATCTTTCTGCTTCTATAACTTGCCCTATATAAAATGTAGTTAAGAACCGCATATAATTATTATTTGTTTGGTATATTTATCTACTGACTTCACTGCAGACTTGCCATCTGACGATGTACAAGACCTTTCACTAAGTGGGGTGCGCCCCATTAGTCTGGATGACTTCCAAGCCTCCCTACATAAGATTCGCCGCAGCGTGCAGGAGAAGACTCTCAATAAGTACCTCGATTGGAACGCGACCTTCGGAGACATTAGCATGTGAGACAAGCCTGGGAGCCAGTAATTTGACTTATGACACTAGGACCTCCAGAAAGGGAAATATGTAAAATACACTAAAGCGGCGAAACTGAAGGCCTTATTTTGTTGTTTAGTCATTAACTTGAAGAAAACAATGGTTTATTTGCTCTATTCCTTAGGAATACGCGTGAAACTCTCAACACATTTAGATGTCAAGTAAAAACTTCTGGGGGAAACTGCTACATTGTAGATTGACATTTTAATTATAATATTTTTAGATTTTCATGCAGTGTTTATATATTCCCAATTGAAATTTCTTAACCATAATGTATTGTTCTTATACTGGTCTGAAATAATTCAATTTTTATCCTTTATACATATTCGCATTCTTTAAAATATATTTAACTCTAACATGCATGCTATCTTATTGAAACCCATGTGTGCTTTTGAAATGCTTAGATCGATTTATTAGTTATCTTTGAAATTATACAAAAAGAAATATCAATATTTTGGTACTTTATTGAAGGCTCATAAAAGGTGACAAATCCATAAAAAAAAGATAATAACACAGCTTAGGTGCAACGTTGTCAAGAATTATGGAAGATATACCCGTTTCATAATTGGAAGAAATGTTTACAACTTTGCAACTGACGTGGTGTGTAGCCCCAAAGCGGTGACGTATGCTAAAAATAGCCGAAAGAAAATTCAATTTTAATTTATATTTTTAACAACTTTTTACCAGCAGAAAGTAACTCATGAGATCACTACTAACGTTTTTACCATGTAGAAGAGACCTACTTTGTGAGTGATATCGGAAAACGTTGAAAATTAACGATATATTTTTGGTGACCTGAGTCACCGGAGCGCTTGCTCTATCCCGAGTAAACAGCGATGTAAATAAACTGATTGTTTGTAAACACCATTGACATGGAGGACACTGTATTTATTTTGAGCTCAAAACAAGTTGTATTGCTCATTTGTTTATGGTAATGCCCAATAGCATATATATAGGGAGAAAGGTGTGTGAACAACCAGATACACAGACATACAGACATACATATTCCCATTTGAGACTTCGGCGTGTGCGCCTAGCTACGGTGCAGAACGAGGCATACACACTATGAAATTCCCATCCCCATTAAAGGATGGTTCATTCACAGTTATATATATTGTTTTTTTATAACCTTTTCACATAAAATATGCAAAAAATATTTAAAAATCGGTAATAATTACGGATCGTCACCTTTTATAATCAGCTTTGAGGTAACTTTTTTGCAAAAATGTATGAACTTGTGGGTTGTAGAATTTTGTATGCTTATTGTTTGTGTGTGTGTGTTTTCACAATTTGGTATTTTTTGTTGTTAATGGTTCACATTCCTTGTTGCATACATACATGTTTTTTTTTATTGTAGTTTTTTTAATAGATAGAGAACATGTTGTAACTTTTCTGTTGTGTCGCATATTTGCACATTTTTGTAACTCATTAATTTGAGAAGTTTATCCACTTTAATAAATATTTGATTGTGTGTGAACTGTAATATTCTTGTATGGAACAACTGTTGAAATACACACAACTGGCAAATTGTGCTCAAGTAATGGCACCATGTGAAGAATTATTACGTATTTTTGTAAAAGCCTCTCTCGAAAAGAACATAATTATAATTATTAACACTATATCTAATAATAATGTTAACCAAAGCAAATCTCTCTTTAGAAGATTGTTAAACATAATCAAATTTCTCAAAATTTATGTAACACATTGTTTGTTAATACATCGGAAATATGACTTGATAGCTTTGTCTGCAGGGTGAGTAGGATACAATAATAACAACTTCATTAATGAGCTCTTGAGCAGACAATTGCGTTTTAACCACGGGTAAAATAATACCAGCGCAATACATGGATTATAAAAAAAAATGTATTTAATTATGTAATGATAGAAGTTAACAACGAATTCGCAGAAATGTAACATAAGTAGTATCAAATTAACAATTGCAATAATTATTATCAATCAAATACTGAGATAATGATAAAAAAAATGACACAGAATTAACTTATTAGTCACATATTTAGTATCACGTTAACTTTATTATTCGCATAGGAATATAAATGTCAACAGCGGAAATAAATTGCTTAGCCGCCATTTTTGTAATGCGTATATTTCAAACAATTCTCTCTCTCTCTTTTAAGTTTCATCATCTTTCAAAATTCCCGCTTCATGTAAAATGTCGTCACATGATAATATTTGTTTTTGCATTAAATATTGCGCCTTTAAATGTGTGCATGTGTTTAATTTTTGTTTAAGTCAGAGTATTACATACACAATATAACGCTAAACTATACAGAACATACTTTCCGCCAGCAGAGGCACTATGGGGCAAGGCAGGAATGTTTGCTCATAAATGGTCATCATCATCATCATCATTCAAAGAATGCTTTTTCTTGGTCCCGCAGGGACATGATTTGATTGTGTTTACTTTTCACATGTATGGGAAACAATAAACCTCCAGGGCTGGGCAACGTTAACCCCGGTGATATACATGTAATTTGAACAAACTTGGTAGATGTTACATGCCATATTACACGCCAAATACCAAACCTTTGGGATTTTCGGTTTAAAAGAAGATTATTTATCTTTTTCTTTACACATTTTAGGTAAACACATTAACCACAGGGAATGCCAATGTTTATTATTATTATACCGGATTTATATAGCGCCCTTTTCATACAAGAGTGCACGTTCAAAGGCGCTTTACATAAGAACATTTGACGTATCGCAGATACTAATTCATTTTGCAACACAGTTTCAAAAGAAATCGATCAAAGCTACTCAATTATACTATAAAACTACTCTATTATACTTATTCTATAAGTACTACCCTAGATTAGAGAGATCAACAAGACACTATAAAACTACCCTATGTGTATAGCTATAAGACAATTATTGACAAAATAAAATCTAAAACTTAAACTATAAGTACTACGTAAAAAAACAAGAACAAAAACAAATTATACCATAACCACGAGTCCACAAACCCCCAAAGGAATAATTATGCTTCCTTTAAAAGGGTGCATTCAAGTTCATGCTGATTTAGACAAGGGTAACGTCGGGATACCATTACCACGAGTCCACAAACCCCCAAAGGAATAAATATGCTTCCTTTAAAAGGGTTAATTCAAGTTCATGATGATTGAGATTTTATATAATGAATTGAATAAACCACTGCTTATGTTGCATAAGATTGGAGGAAGAGGTGAGTTTTCAGTGCCTTTTTGAAGGAATTCAGTGTTAGAGAACCACGAACGTTTGATGGAAGTGAGTTCCAGAGTTTGGGGGCAGCGTACATGAAACTTCGCTCCCCGTATGATACGGATTTAATCTTCGTTGGAATCACTAATGAAGTCGCTTCGTTCTTTGATCTTAAGTTTCGCTTTGGTTCGTAGACTTCAAGTAGGTTTTTAAGATATACAGGCGATTGTCCATTTAAGGCTTTGAAAGCATTGGTGAGTATTTTGAAGTGGATTCTTTTTTCTACTGGGAGCCAGTGTAATTCTTTTAGGATCGGTGTTATATGACTATAGCGGGATGTTCTTGTGATAACACGCGCCGCAGTGTTTTGAACATTTTGTAGTTTCTTGATAGCTGATGTTTGTGTTCCATACAGCAGTGCATTGCAATAGTCTAACCGAGATGTGACAAGTGAATTGACCAAGGATTTTGTGGCATTTGGTGTAAGATATTGCCTGATGTGACCTATTTGCCTAATCTGACCGAAACATGATCTACTTATAGCATTAATATGGTGTTCCATGTTCATTCTTGAATCAAACCAAGCACCGAGATTTCGAACGAATTGTGATGGTTTAATTGTCGAGTCCCCTACTTTAACAGTTAACCCTTCTACGAACTTGGCGTTGTTTTGACTTGAAAATACTATGACCTCGGTTTTGTCGGTGTTAAGTTTGAGCATATTTGTATTCATCCACGAGATGATATCTTGGAGGCACTTTTCAACTCGATTTAGTGTTTCATTTTGGGCTGCTCCATCGGTGGGTTCAAAGGAAAGGTAGAGCTGCGAGTCATCGGCGTAGAAGTGATGCCCGAGTCCATGTTTTTTGCAAATTTCCCCAACAGGTTTAGTATACATGGTATAAAATTTTGGACCTAACACAGATCCCTGGGGTACACTGAAGGTCAGCAGCACTGGTTCTGATACCTTGCCGTCAATGCTCACCGTTTGGAAGCGGTCAGATAGGTAGGAAGCTACCCACTGTAGTGGTTTTTCAGCAAATCCAAACAGTTGTTCGAGGCGGTTTAAAAGGGTTATGTGGTCGATGGTGTCGAAAGCGGCAGAGAGATCCAGCATAACAAAGACAGTGACCTTTTTCTTATCTAATGATTGTAGGACATCGTTTTGAACTTTTAACAAAGCTGTTTCTGTTGAGTGAAACTTCCTGTATGCAGACTGGTTTTCTTCATTTAAATTGTTTTCTGTCAAATGTTCATCTATTCTTTTACTGACAACTTTCTCCAATAATTTTGAAACATATGGCAGATTCGAAACCGGGCGATAGTTTTGTAGTGTTTCTTTGTCTAAGGTGGGCTTTTTTAATAAAGGTCTTATACGTGATGTTTTAAAGGATCTTGGCACACTTGCCGTTTCCATCGAAAGATTGATGATTTTTGTCAGTATTGGTAGCAGTTCAGTTTTGCATTCTTTCAGGAGCCAAGTTGGAATAGGGTCAAGCTCGCAAGATTTATTTGGGGATTGCATAATGATTTTTTCAACTTCTTCCTCAGTTGTCGGACGGAAATGTGTCAAACTGCATGTTTCTGCTGTTGGGTTATTATCATTACTCTGTTTTGAATTTGCATGAGATAGGGCATGTTCAGAAATATCTTTTCTGATACCTTTAACTTTATTTATGAAAAAATCATTGAAATCTTGTGCTAACTCATCGGATGCTTTGCCAGACGGGAGAGCTATTTCAGATGGGCCATCTAGTAAGTGTTTTGTGATTTTGTGCATGCTCTTTTGATCACGGCCACAGGATGTTACTTTATCTGAATAAAAATCTACGCGTGCTTTTTTCAACATTTTGTTCATTTTGGCGCAGTGGTTTCTATAAATTTCATGATCAATAGTGAGTCTCGATTTTAGCCATTTTCTTTCCAAATTTCGTTTGATATGTTTAGCTTCATGAAGCTCATCTGTGTACCACGGGCAAGTCGGCCGCAGGGTTATAGATTTTGTTCTTAGTGGAGCATGTTTGTCTACCAAAGCTGAAAGTTTTGTATCATAAGTTTGGACAAGGGTTTCAGGGTCATGTATATTTTCAAATTGTATTTCTGACTCTGTGATATCCTGTTTAAATTTTTCAATATTGATCTCTCGTAGTTTCCGAAAGGTTACAGTTTTTCTTACCGGAGCTGGTTTTGATGCTCTTGCATTGAAGATGACGGCATAGTGGTCTTTAGAAATGTTTCCTGAGCTGACTGAAAGTCCAGGATCGGTAACAACTACGTTGAATACCGTATCCACAGTGTCCCTGGTGATCACAACGTCCAGAGTGTGTCCTCGTACGTGTGTTGGCTCTTTTACATGCTGCATCATACCAAAAGAATGGAGTATGTTATTGAATTTTAGAGTATCTTTATCAGACGGATCGTCAAGGTGGAAATTTAGATCGCCGGTCAAAATGATGTTTTTATCTGTTGTTGCATATTTTGATAAAAACTGGGACCATTCTTCCTCTAAGAAAGTACTTGATTTCAAGCCATTGTTGTTTACACTGGATGTATGATATGAACAAACTTTGACAATTACTTTAAACGATGTTTTATGCCAATTATTAAACCTATTGGCCTTGTCGTTTTGGAAAATAAAATGTTAACAGTAATCGTGCTTTATCAGTTCATATAAAACATGTGACCCTTTGTGCGTTACCCTAGGAATGATTTGAACAAACGTAGTAGAGAACCACTTGACGATGTTACACACTTAATATTAAACTCCAGACCCTTCTTATATATAAAAAGATTTTTCTAAGTTTTCATTTTTAAAATCAAATTTTAGGTCTTGTGACATACATATTCAACAGACCGTAGGTATTTGAACAGTTTCGAAAGAGGTTCACTCATGGATCGTTTCAATGAACTTTCGTTCGTTCTTGTGCTAAACATCTGAACTTTTTTTAATTAGTGTCAAGTTATTTCGAATTTCTAACTCAGTTTAAAAAAAAAATTGATCTTATTTAATTAAATTTCATTAATTACCCTACAGTATGACCTTTTTCTTAATGAACCATCTGGTTCTTTTGTTTGATACAACCCATAATGGGTCAACATTGGTGTCAAGTTGTTTCAATCCCAATCACTAAATTGAGAAGTAATGGATTGCACAACAAATGCTATTTATAAAAGTCAATTCTCTTGTTCAACCTTTGAGTTCAAAGAATGCATTTGGTCTTAAAAGAAGCCATGTGGTTATTGTGTGGAACACAGTCACATATAGATAAGAATGTCTGACAATTTATCCCTAAGTAATAATACGCTTACCACCCGCAGAATTATAAATAAGATATAAGAGATAATAATGAGGTTCTATAGTTCGAACTTTCATCCTTAAGTATGACATTGTCTTGAAAGGGAACCATCTCGGCCTTACTCGAAAAAAACATTTAGTAACGGTTTTATTGTGTCATGTTATTTTAATATCCTTCAGTTATGGTAGAAACCGAGCTTGATAAATGTTAACAATACAATACACCTTTTTTACATTCAACCTTCAGGTTTGACATTGACCTTTATAAATCATGAATCAAGATTGTGTGTGTTTCTCATTATCTAATAACGATAAACATTTGCGCCAATTAATAATGAAATCATTCAATGCGTATAGACGTTATGGCTTGGTAAAATCTCTAAAGTGCTATATCGTACACAATAAACTTCGAACTATGACATAGAATTTAAAAAAATCAACCGTAATTGAGCATCCAATATAGATCTATAAAAAAAAACTATTTTAACATAAAAAATGGTATTTTTCTATCTTTAAACTTGTATGAGATCCACTTTAAATACAGACGTTAGGATTGTGTATGTAAAATCGTCTGATGTAGGTTAACATGTGCGCCAATGTATTCTGAAATCCCTAAATGCGTCTAGAGGTTATAGCTTGGTAAAACACAAAAAGCTTAATGTTACAAATTTGACCTCGAAATATACCATGAACTTAATAACCCATCGCCATTGTGTAGGAAATAGTCCAGTCATTCTAGCTCAGATACGCCCAAAACCGCAAACAAATTGCAACAGAAAATGCTTTGGGTGTTTTTAAATCATAAATACATATAGTATAACAGATCAAAAGTCTAGAAAAATCTAAGCTGGGTAAAATTACAAAAAACGAGACCAAACATAGGCTAATGAATGTATTTATTTTTCTACTTTGAAACTCCTTATAAGTAATATTTATTTCATTTCCCATCATTTTTACATAAAATATCCATGTTAACATAGCTATATCTAAATCTATTATGACAATAAAAGTAACAGCAACTATATTCTCTTTTATAACACACTATTTGTCCCCTTTTTATATATAAAATTCAAAAAGTGGGTGGGGTATTTCTATATGATAACACATAGCTTTTATTGAGAAGTGTTGAATATAACAATTTAATCATCGTCTTGTATAGATCTATACACTTTTACACACAAACATTTGTTTAAAATATGAGATAAGACTATATCTGTCAGAATTTTCATTATTATAAAAATATTTATTTAAACGTTGTATTGTATCTCTATAATTATAAAGAGTGGGTGGGGTAGTCTTATACAAAGAAATTTCATTTCAATTCATGTGAATTTTCTATATAGACAGTATTAGATACATAGCTTTTATTAAATAAGTTTACACATTTGCTTAATGTTTAAAGATATTTAAATATAAATTGACCTTGGGTCACAATGGTTGACCTTGACTTTTAAAAGGTCAAATATCATATTATGCATAAATAAATAAATAGTATCCGCTAAAGGATGGTCAGAAGTTATTTATATCATAAGTTATTATGAAACGTATAGTATGAAGCAAACAAATATGACGTTCGTCCTCGCTCTAATTATAATGACTTAACATGAGGAATTTATCAAATATATACATTCACATAACTATATTGTAACTTTAAAACAGTTATAATATACGTATATATCCAAGCGTATCTTACTTGAATTCAAAATTTGTATAAGTATGTTATGAATTTAAATAAATCGTCTAGAGACAATGTTAAAATCATTATAATTACACAAAAGTTCAACAGTATGTCTTGCTTTGCTCAAATAAGAATTACCACTGCGACTGCAGCGATGTTCAGACTGAGCAGACTGTGGACAAGCAGTTCCATCACCTTCCCCGCCAAGTACAAGCTCTGCAAGTCCCTCGTAGTCTCCATCCTACGGTACGGTTGCGAGACCTGGACGCTTCACGCGGACATAGAACGCAGGATACAGGCCTTTGAACACAAACGTCTCCGCATGTACTACATGGAGCACCAGACCAACACAAACGTCCGGACCATGACTGCAACACTTGTTGGCCCACATGAGCCTCGACTGGCGATCGTCAAACGAAGAAAGTTGGATTGGTTTGGACACGTCATCAGGCACGACTCTCTGTTCAAGACTGTTCTTCAGGGCACGCTAGAGGGAAGTCGCCGTCGAGACCGTCAGAAGAAAAGCTGGACAGACAAAGTGAAAGAGTGAACCTCCCTCCCCATGGATGAATAACTCTCAGCAGCCCACAACAGACCTTACTGGTCTGGTCTTCCCTCATTTCCCCCCCCCCAACNGGCGAGTGCTTTTTCGTTTCCGTGCCGAGCATGATAAACCTGATACATAATCAACACTAATCTATTATTCTATTTTTCCCACTTTTTATTCAGTAAACCTTTTTATTTAAACAAAATTAGTGTATGAACTACGGGGATTCTATCACTCTACCATACACATACCATCGGAACACCACAACCATGAAATATTGCTTTTATTATACACATAATTACGATAAAAACTAAAAAGCAAGATTACAAGTAACAACGCAGTATATGATGTATACATTAAGATTATAAACAAAGCAGTATAATGAACTAGACGTCTACGTGAATTTTTACAAGCAATCATGACAATTATTATGTATACAGTACAGTAAAGACGTCATTTAAAAGTTCGGGTTTTTAATCCGTTTATAGATTTTATGGCAAATATAGGCTTCCGTAGTTTTTTTATTTTTCAACAAATTCTCGCCACCGCTAGAAATCGATTTTTTTGGTAATATCTTTATCAATCAAAAGCAGAATATACATGTGCAGAAGAAATATAACAAATAACACAAAGTAGATCATTGAAGCTCCTGTTTTGAGACGAAACATGCTTTTATAAACGTTTTTGGATTGTCATCAATATGAAAACACGAAAACACATTACATTTTCATTTACGGACATTCTGCACCGTTTAAACCTGTATGCGCTTAAATATAAATTATTGAATAAAATATATATTGCTAGACTTACCTTCCTCATTCGAATTTTGATCATTATATTCATCTGTCCGGCTTTTAAGAAATATAAATCGAAATCCACTATCGTTCATCTGCAGACGACGTTATTCGTGCGTAGATCTACGGTAGTCGAGACCAGTCACAAAATATCATTAAAAATTACTAAAAAATAATCATAAATTTGACAACTTTCCCCAACATAGATTTTTCTAGACTTTTTATATTATGTATATAATGCTGTAATCAACATATTTGCGCACTCAGAAATTCTGTTGCAATTTGTTTGAGGTCAAAGTGCAGATTGACTGGACTAAAATCCTCAAACGAATCTTAGTTCTTGTATTTTCATTAAAGCATGGTCCCGAAAATTCTCCTGGGTAATTCAGGTATATTGTCGGCTAAAGGTCTAGTATTAAATACATCCCAACGGTTGCTGACTGGACTTTATTAATATCTTTATTCTTTACTTACGGAAACAGTGAAATAATCACAGGAAAAAAGCACATATTTTTATATTTTTTTTATATATACTATAATAGAGACAAGGAGTTCAACTTCCTTTACCGTAAAACTAGACCATCTTTACTGTAAACCATGTAACTCGAACAATTATTAACGAATCAACTACACAACGGTTGTTTTCGAAAGCTAAACAAATAAGTGACTTATTTGATAAATGTGACTTATTTTTTTTATGTCGTCATGCATCAGAAATTTACATTTGTTCTGCTTTGGTCTACATGCGACTTTTGAGAAGTTGAGTGGCTATTGAGTTGAAAAGTAATTTATTGTATTGATGTTTTATTTGCTTTTGTTGCTATGAGGTTGAGTTTTATTTACTCTAATATGTTTTTTTTAATAAACCCCAAATGATTTGCTATGTACGTTAAATGGCGATTACCCTAATGGTAATAAGTATTTTATGTTTAATGTTTGTGTTGTATGTTTTATCCTGTTCTGTGTAGGTAATTTATAAAAAGCCTTAAATTAAAGACTTCCAGACGTAAACATGAGTTAATTTCTTGATAATATCTCTGGGGTTTCATTTTCCCTATAATGGCGCCCTATTAAAAGTTTCAATCCCTAGGCTAAGCTTTGCATAGACCGGTTTAAGGTCGCGATCATAGTGTCATTCATGTGTGATTTTATATGTCGTGTGCTTTTCTCCCCATGTCAAATTGTTGGGCAATCGGTCACTCGCTATAATCAAAGGACCTCATGGTGAGGGTAAGATTTATCTTTTGCTGATGCAACTTGAGTTTCACTGTGTATATATTCGTATAAGTGAAGATTTAGTATCATACTTGAAAAGCCAAGTAGCTGATCGCATTTAATCGAAATCTATGTTATGAAATCCTTTATTTTACTGACATGTGTTTCCATATTACTGCCAAGATAGAATTTTTGTATGCATTTGATGCAAATACACATAACGCATATTGGGTTCTCTCTGTACAGTGCCCCAAAATAATTAAATATTTCCATTCGGTGTTGAATACATGTAGTTTTTTTGTAAATTTAACCTTTTGAAGAATAGCCATTTATCATTTACAAGATATTTAGTAAAAGCGCATATCTTAAATTTGAAAACGATGTCATTGTCACCGCCGTTCACGCCTTTTAACATAAATTCATCTTATTATGATTAAGTAGTGGTTGACAGCGCTTAAGTGCTCAGCGTACTACATTGTATATGAAACGGTTTATACACAGCCAGCCTGGTTGATTTGGAAGACCATGTTGATGGTGATCAAGGTTCATAGAGACATACACAACAGCATATTGGTTATGCTTTTTAGGGATAATAAACTATGGCTTTCAAACGAAAAACTTAAACAGAAGGGACAACAGTCTGGCTGAAGCATTGATTGACATGACAACTTTCAATATTTCTTTATTTTTTAGATCATCTTGGACATGACAAATAACAAGGATAAAGGGTGTATGTAATAAATAAGCATGAAAGCGCTATCTATTATATTGCACTATAAATCTCTTAAACACAATCGTTTTATTATGCAATACTTAAATCATATACTTTGTATTTTCTATATTATAGAAGACATTATGTATGTTATATTAACCTTAAATTAATGGTTTGAACAAAGATGTGGAACACTTGTGGAAACAACCCACATAAAAATGTGTTTATACTTGTATTCGAGGAGGAAAACGTTTGTGTTGGTAGTAAAAAAAAAACTTCATTACAGTGAGTGTTTGATAATTGTCAGGAGTCTTGGCTTGTTCCGGTTTGTAGAGAAGCATGTCATACAGGAAATTCACTGACTGAAACTTTGAAAAAATAGCGCTAAATATAACAAATAATTTACCACCGGAACTACTCTGGCATGGTTCCCGAATTAAAGGGACTTGTACACATATTTTATACGTGTGAAAAATGGTATTAAACATTTTTATTTAAAATATAAATAGTGGAACAGTTTTAAATAATAATAACATGAACAAAAATGGCTTAGTATAGCGACCCTGAATGTCATAATTAATTAGTCATGAATTCCAAATTTGTAAACAAAGTAAGTTATTTGATGGATTTCAATTATTTTTCTGTTAGAAAATATTATGCAACGATGAATGAAAACCAATGTTATCATGAATAAAATTTACATTATATCATATTATATTTCGCATGACTCCAATAAAGCAACGAGCGTCGAGTCAACTGGTGTGCATTTATATTTGTTCACGCACCAACATTCACTCACTTACTTACTTTTACTACTCATCATTTATTTTAAAGGTGTTTTGTAGTGATTGCGATATTTTTCCGTTTATATGCATCATAAGAAACGAATGTGTTTTTATTTCTTAACTGGTCATTTTTTTCCATATTATTCATAAGATCTCGCTTGTCTTATAAAAAACAATACCTATCGCATGCTTGCCAATCTTCTACGCCAAGCAGTTTGCTTTTTTAATACACGTTACCACATCAGTCAGATATGAACAGACCCATGTAAGCGCGGATATATCTGAACAAATTGTGCTGTCAAAGTCATATATAGTTTGGTTCCTCAATAACTGCAAGGATTCCGATTCACTGTACTAACCAAAATGGATATTTGTAATTAAAACATGTTTCTTTTCTTGTCTGAACGCTGTTCATTGTAATATTGATCCTCACATGTTTCAAGTAGCTTTCCAAAAGATCATTCAACTGTACATGTTTACCTCAATTTCAATAAATATTTCCACAATGTGAACATGGGCATCTATACCTAATTGTCTTATATGTGGCAGCAAAACTAAACTTTTTATTTAAAAAGAAAATGTTCAAAGCCACACATGTTCACATAGTGCACAAAATGTAAGGAGATTAGAGGACGAAATGCACGATTGGACAAAATAATAAGATATCACTCTGTCTCAGCAGACGAATCATTGCATACATTAATGTAACGGTGGATTCCGGAGATAGTCGATAAAACACGATTGAGATTAATACATGCAGTGAATCCTCAAAGCGGCACTGAACTACGATAAGAGAAAACGATATTGTTTATTCATTGTATGAAATATTGATTTTGGCATATCGATTGGAAATTCTTAAACGATTTTGACGTTCGATTTGGATATTACTATATTTTTTTGGCATCGATAGCTTTCGTTTGTTTGTGTTTTCATATTTGGATACACCGTTTAGACGTGCATGCTGGGAATACATACATACATATAATATGGCATTTACCCTTGAACTTGATATGGTGATAACGATATTGTGTTCTCTTGCTTATTGTTTGTATATGTTACGAAACAATACAGCGCGTAACAAACATACAGGGGGAACTTACGAAGTGTTTGAAATATGTGACAGTAACCTTGGACAACTATATTGTGTACAATGTAATCAAGCTATGTGTTACGAATGTAAACGTTTTCATGGAAAGTTTAAGATAAGCAAGTATCACTCGACTTTATCGTCAACGTCGATAAACATGGAGAGGGAATTCGCCAACAGAAATTATTACTTCAAAGATCTTGCTTTTGAAAGAACAATAGTTTTATCCAAGTTTAACCCTGGTACTAACTATTTGAAGCTCAAAAACTATGACAGCTTGGGATATATACCACGACCAATATACTTTGGGGCGGTAATTCTCAGTACGGTTTCTGTCTGCTTTTCAGAAGATTGGAATTCATCGATAACAAACTTCATGGTTATCTTACATGTACAGTAAATGGGTTGGATACAGTAAATTGTCACATAGATCACACAGAGATTTAGCATAACGAAACTAGTTATGTTACCTCGGATACACATTCACACAATATTTGGATAAGCACAGGAAGTTATAGTGTCTATCGGCTGGACATGAAAACAATTAAATTATCAACGCCATTAACGACTACTAGCCAAGCACTTTATTTTGGTTAAGCAATGTTTGATCGCTGTTTAGCTATCAGCGTCCTTTACAATACTGCTTTTGAAAGTCAAGCATGGACAATTCAATTGTTCACGCGTTATGGTAAACTTAAGAGGCAAATGATTTGCAAAGATGTTTTTCAAAAGGCAGAGTACTTGGCGTCAAACGCAGAAGAAGATATTCTGTACATCTCAGATGGCGCTGCCAATGCCGTGATTGCCATACATTCACGTGGCTGCGTTCTTTTCAAATTCACTTCTGATACAATGTTTTCTCCGAAAGGTTTGTCGGTGGATTTAGAAGGCCATGTGTACGTAGCCTGTGATCAAGGTGTGATACAGATCCATAAGGACTGCAAAAACAGTAGAATGCTTTTGAGACTACTGGATAACCAAAGTGGTATTCAGATTGTTTTCTTTGATAGAAAGCTGAACTGTATTGTTACGTTTGATGGTGATTTGTTAAATGCCAATGTTCTTAAATTTGCCGATCAGCTGAAGAAACAAGAACTCGAGAAATGAACACTTAAATGATTTCTTTCTAACGAGTTACCGCAGTATACAATCGTCATATGTGTTTGTTTTGTAAACAATACATAACGGCATTTTGAGTGCCGTTTTGCCATTTCTGATGACAAAACATACAAACGAGTCATGGCAAATGATCTTATGAACATATCTATAAGCGAGTCTGTAGTTTAGGTGCTGGAAACGACATAGACCAATAGTCCATTGCACACCATATGCAGTATTTACGATATTTTTTGCTATTAGGTATACATACTTAGCCCTTAAATATATGATCACGTGATTTCAGATGTTGTTTCCGTTTCTTTCCTTTTTTCATACGAACTTTTTATTTCAGAATGCGTGTTGTTCATAAGAATTTTGAAAATGCAATATCCGTGATTGCAAAGTTAAGTTAAACGATAATCTACACACATATAAAAGTCGAGCGTGACATATAATAACAGTTTCATATTTAGTTAAACAGCGTTTGAAATCGAAATCGAAACAGGTCCTTCATAGCACATTTACTTCATGTTATTAAAAATGTCAGTTTTGAATTCTGAAAAGTGAATGTGATTATGATGTGTTACCTCACCTGAGTACTCGATGTTTAACTGGTGTAGTCAGTCAGCGTCGAAATGCGTTTTACTTATAAAATAACTTGAACATCTGAATCTAAAAATGCTTGTTGAGAATAAATTTTAAATTACTAGCGGTTTTGCTTGCGTGGTTCTCGACTACAATTCTTAACTACACACTTCTAACTAATGGCTAATAGTTAGTATTGTAAATTATATAAAATGTGTATTCAATTCAAAACGATCATTTGTGCTTGGCCTATGAATGTTGTTTTAGTTATTTTCATCCACAAACACTCTATGATGTGTATGTCGGATAGGAGGTTCGATTTAAATGTATAATTTCGCATAAGGCACTCTACATGTACCACTGAATGAAGTATGTGCCGTACTGCTTATGTTAATATTTTGGCCAATACTATACTCGACGTGCATGATGGTAAGGACTTGCAAAGCTTCTGATATATTTAGCTTTATCAGCCATGCCATTCACAAATTTAAGTAGAAAATTGTTGATGTTGTTGTTGGTGTTTTTGTTTTGTTTTGTTAATGTTTACGTTTAAATTTCCTCGCTAGTGTGTTTATTTTGCACTACATATTATTTTGTCTTAAATAAATTTCCCAAAAGCCTTTTTTTATTATTATTGTTTTATTTTTAAAAATCCATAATTTTTCATATTTAAATCGATTTTCAAATCGAAATAAACGTTATAGCAGTAATTGTAGTTATTATTTTATTTTACATGTGAATGATAGCAGAACTTATGTATTAAAGCTGTTATTGAATTACTTCATAAGTATGGTTACACATAAGTTACTCTGGGCCAGCTAGGACAGTTGGTAGAGCGCTGGACTACTTATCCGAGGATCGCGGGTTCAATTCCGGACTTGTGTGGGCATTGGTCATGAAAGCCTCTCTACGCCCTATTCATGTAATGCAGTTATCAGTTACTGGCAAGGGTATGTGCTTAGTTAAATTTAGTTATATTTGAAAGAATGATCTGCAAGTAAACAACCGACACACAAAATACCAGACAATACCTCCATCAAACTCAAGTAACCGTATTGAGCGGAATCCAATTTATTATTAAAGTAAAAGTGACCTTTAACCAACTGGTCTCGCAAACCGACCCAAGGTCTGCATGTAAGCTACGTAAATAATACAACAGCACAATTCTTCAAGCCAAACCAAACATTATCAAGCGGAAACATTTATTTTTAGTGACAGTGACCTTCATCACACTGGCCCTTAAATGCAATCCCTTTTTAGATACGCTTGTAATCTACCTATACACAAAGTTTTCTATCCACACAATTACATCACAATATCTAAATTCTAACTTCAGTTATTGAACACAAATCATCTTAAATCTATTTTAAGCAACATTAACATTGATTACCATGTAATACTGCTCTAGTACAACAATTATAATTCAGTAAGGGCAAGTTATTTATCAAACATAAGATATGAACTCCAGTCTACAATACAAAATTGATAATTTCCCACAAAATGTTGATAATTTGATCCACACATATTTATAATTTGCCCCCAAACAGTTAAAATAAGGTGAGTGTGCTACTCTATTACTATTAAACAAACAACTAAAAATGTGCGCATAATCACCATCTACGTTTGCATGTCGATCCTTATATTTCGATAAAACGAACGAAATGTCAACAGTAATTAAGCATCTTAAAAAGGGTGCGTGTTACCAGAAACGTAAGTACAAAACACCACTTTGCATACGATTAATAGAATAAACATACATAGAATCCTTTTAGATTATGATTACGACACACACGCCTGTACTATTGATGTATTTAAATAATATTTCACTTAAAGTAAAAGAACAATTTTGTATTATTGAAAAATTAAGATGTTTAATAAGGTTAGATAAACAATACAGTATTTAAAATGACTTAACATGGTTGATTTTTATTTTTGATATCAATACTCAACAATAGTCTCGTCGTAAATATAATATGGCATTTGAAATGAATGATTTTGATTACCAGTTTAAATGAATATATAACGCTCTTGTATAATTGAATGAAAACATAGTTTTCAAATTGCTTTGCATTCATGACATGAACACACTTTATTTCACAATCAGAGTTATTGTTATCACTTTAAATAAACATGGTGTTAAACCTTGCAATTGATATCAACATGATGATTGTATCTTCGCTGTCTATACTTGGTATACAAAACGTACATGTATTATGCACGAATATCGAGACAATAGATAACTCATGGGGATATATAAATTCAACAAGTATATGCTTTATTGCATGTTATGACAGCAATGCATTGGATATATAACGGCCACACTTTTTAACAAAACAAGGAATTTCAAGAACAACGCACGACACGACCCCCCATACACAAGTGCTTAGACGTTATGTAAGCAAAGCGAACATACAAGAACTCGGTGTCAGAATGTAATCAATTTTTACACACCAATAGAATATTATATGCAATGCGATGTCTTCGATATATTTGATTTGAATCCAACCATTTACAAACATATTTGAAAATGAAACACCGTATTTCCCGTCGATATTACATTTAAGGGAAAGTTAAGTATACCCTTACGAGTAATAAAAGCGTTATATTTTCATAATTTACTTAATTCATCATGTAAAACCCCATTATGCACAACTGTTTGACACGACACAACCATTTTACTGATAGTCTTCAAATACGTCTACACGCATCAAAATAAAACCATTAACTTGAACTATTAAACAGCACACGTGTCGAGTCTACATCTATTCCAATGAAACCATATTTTATTGATGCGATAATCGGTCATTGCATTCATTTCATTAATTCTTTACAAAGAGACATTTGAGACAGAAGTCCGAAGACCTGTTGCCTGCTCTCCAGTCCTGCTCGCCCACCCGTTGTTTTGCTTTCCTAATAACCACATCCGGCTCATTAGGATTAGAGCCTTCTTTACACCGAAAAATCTTTAAGGATGTATTTTTCAGATTGATGATACGTGTGTCTTCCATAATCGTACGGGTTCCGAATAAACTTGGCGTACCGTAATGAATTACTGTAATTGAGATAGTCTGTGCTTCTTGCTGGTTGAATTCTGTGAGAATTCCTTGGTGATCTATTCCATAATACGAAAATTCAACAATGGACCCTGACGCAAGATCATACCAACTGTACACGTTGTAGACCATTAGCTTTTCATCGTGAGCTTGCTTGAGCGGTTGCATTCCAACTTTGGCCCACTTAGAAAAATCGCTTGAATCGTTGTGAAATATGTCATGACGTTGTTCGCCAAGTCTGCTTCTAGCCCGTTGAACAACCGTGTCTGGCTCGTGTTCTTCGCCGAAAACCTTGACATATACTGAGTCACGGCGTAGATCAAATTGTTTCATGTCCTCTCTTATTGTTCTCCTCGAAATCAATGTTTCGGTTCCGTAATGGATGATTCCTAACATGCATTCGCACTCATCGTCGTTTAGCTTTGTGACGCTCGTTATTATGCCTTCATGACTTATCCTCCAATATTTGTAGATTATGACATCACCAGGTTTCAATTGATCAACTTTTATGACCGTCCTCATGTTCACCTGTGTTTGTAACCAAAAGTTGTTGTTTTTTAAATATAGAACACACGTTTTGTAAAAATGAACCCGTATAACTAAATAGAATTGGAACAAATCCTAATAATGCTAATTACAAACAACATACCTTTTTTGGATGATGTCTGTATAATACTGTACAGTGAAGTAACGCAAAGTGTGTTTATCAATGAATAAAATAATGTCTAACGGTCATATTAAAGATTGCACACTTATATCTTGTTTCACTAGTGGGTAATGTATCTTACCTCACTGCTACACACTTATCAAGGCTGATAACACTATCATTTTGAACAGATGATGATAAGTTTGCAACCGCAGTTTTCGCGAACAACCAAAGTAGACTTATAAAATGGACATTAGATAAAATGAAAAACAAAATGCTCCATAAATAGAGTTTAAAATATATTGAACGCAATTAATAATGTTAAAGAAAGTACAATTTTAGTCTACTCGAAAACTCGAATATTATGGAAAATCATTTATACGGTCCAGTGCATTATGGTTGTAAAAATTTATACAGAAATACAGGAAAAATTAATCTTCAGAAACATTTTTTGGAAAAATCTATAACTACAATTTAAACACTACCAATTTTACACATTTCCTTTGAAATTAATGTGTTGTCTATACTTTAAGGTAATATGAGCTTACATTAAGTGTAACAACATTTGTGCCAAGATTTGATATTCATAGCTTATCATTTCCAATTGAAACCGCCTTTGTAAAAAAGACATACACTTTCTAAAATATGCTGCAATTTCAATTAATAATAATAATAATAATAATAATAATAATAATAATAATAATAATAATAATAATAATAATAATAATATCTGAGTGTTACTGAAGCTTAATTAGTATGTTACTGACCCTATATCTGATTGTTACTGAACCTTTATTAGAAAGCTACGTAACCTGAATCTGAATGTATTTTGTGTTTTATGAAAAGAAATAGTGTGAACCTAGATCAGAATGGTGACGAATCTTAAGAAGACTGTTGCTGAACATAGATGAAATTAGTCCTTATAGTGAATATACATCAGATTGTTACTGAACCTAAATAATGAACTTAAGTACGATAATTACTGAACCTTGATCGGAATGGTACTGAACACTATATTTAAGATCGTTACTGATACAAGATACGGTTTCGTAAGAAAGACCATATTGTTATTTAACCATTTTTAAATGACTACTGAACATATATAAGTTTGGTAATTCACCTACAAGGAGGCTAAATAAGTTGTGTAGTTTGATTATTCTAATTTTATCAAATTGTATCATTTACATCACAACATTTCTTGGACTATATAGGCGCTAACTCTGTTATACGTTTGAAACAAACTTTGTTTTATTCAATTTAAATATGTAAACAAATGTTAATATGTATATGAATGAAGGTGTTAATCACATCGCTAGCTCAATAGGCAATCAATTCAATATGTTGTCTACTCGTACTGTAACTTCTCATTTTCTAGGAAATTTACATTTGCTACAGCAAATCGAAAGGATTAAAAATGGTCATTTTTTCATTTTTTGAGAACAATATTCGAGTCAATAATACTTTAAGTCTTCAATCTGTAACACAAAAGTGCGTGTCTATAGGTACTGATCCTGGCATTTGAAAAGAAATATGCACGATGATGACGTCATTTTTAGATGTCCCTTCAGTGACAGATGGCGTCCCTTTTTGTGTTCCTTCAGTCATCTTGTCTTTATCCTTTTAGTGATTGATTGCGTCCCTTCTTGGTTATCGAAATATAAAGCATTTTGTTTTAATAAAAACGCTGAAAGCTTAAAAGTCTGTTGACAAAACAATTGCAATCTATAAAACAAATCAAACGTTTGTTTTCACCCCTCTGAAAACAACCTTTATAATGAAAACATGGCATGGAGAGAAGAACTACTCTATCAGATCGTGTTTAGAGCTATGTTTTCGAAAGGTATTGATGCACTTATAGCTAAAATAAGCTTAAAGAATTTTCCTTCAAAACGGATTGACTAGCTGATTTTCGGGACGGATTATACAGTTTTCTTTATTAAACTAACTGCATTTAAACCATGGGATATAACAGTTTTCTAGTAGTTATTTTCAAACACTCTTTAACAAACGCGCAATAGCAGTTGCCTTATAGATGAATTAATAAATGCTCAAAGGATTTGTTCAATCAATCTACCTCTGTTAAGTGCCAGTTCGTAAATTAACAGCAGTTATATAACTGCTATACAACTAATCACACAAACAAACATTTTCAAAAGGACAAAAGAGACAGAAGGTTGATTTTTTAGGCTTTAAGTTTTCTTTGACACGAACCAGAATTGTCTAGCTGAATTTAGAGACTGTAACACGGCTAGCGTATTCTGATTTGTAGATTGCATCAAAAAGACAACAGACACAATAGCTTTGCAAGAAATGAACAATTCCAGGACTGAGCTTATTGAACAAATATATCATCCCTATGTTTACTATCCCATATTTCTAAAACCGACCCTATTTCAGATGCAAATAAAACTATTATCTTCATGGGTATTACAATGATACTTTGTACATATGAATAATTATAAAACATGCTTAAAGAGTTCTTAATGTATAACTGTATTGTATGCCACGATGAAACGGACAGAGAAAAAGGGCCATCAAAGGGGAGGGTTGCAAGCCTTTATTTTTACAAGCTGTTTGTAACATTTAAGTCATAGCTGCGGACTAAAAATATATATTTTTTTTTAATTTAAACAAAAACTAAACACATGCATAAATTTTAAGGCGCATTATTCAATTAAGAAAATGCATTATCCTATAACGCCATTTTACATTAAGCGGGAATTTTGAGTGATGACGAAATTAAGATTAAAAAACCGATAATTGGTTGAAACGTACGCACTACAAAAATGGCGGTTTAGCGATTTTCTCCACGTTAACATTCATATATTCATATACGAATAAAGTTAAAGTGATACTAATTATGTTACTGTTTAGTAAATTCTTTGTCAACGTCTGTCATTATCTCAGTATTGGATTGATAATAATCATTGAAATTGTTAACTTGATACTACTTATGTTTCTTATCAGCGAATTTGTTGTAAACTTCTGTCATTGCCTAGTTGAATATTTTCTTATAATCCATGTATTACATAATTTAATGTATTATTCTTTACATGGTTAAAACACAATGTTATGCTTAAGAGCGAATACATGTAGTTGTTAAGTACTGTATCCTACTCACCATTCAAGCTCCACTATCAAGTCTTATTGATTTCCGAATTTATTTGCATACATTGTGTTACCTCAATTTTAATTAATTTGATTCACATCTAAAGTGTTCTTTTTATTCCTGAAATTCAAAACATTAAGACATATTATTTTTTTAAAAATATCTTCTAAAGAGAGATCTGCTTTGGTTAACATGATTATTAGATATAGAGTGAATAATTATAATTTTGTTCTTTGCAAAAAGGCTTTTCAAACATTCGTTATAGTTATTTAATTTGTGTCATTACTTGTGCACAATTCGCCAGTAGTGTTTATTTCCACAGTTGATACATACAAGAATATTACAGTTCAAATTCATTTCAATATTTATTAAGTACACATACTACCCAATTGATGAGTAACAACTATTCGAAAATACGCGATACAACCGAAATGTTTAACGTGATCAAGTCTATTTAAAATGGATTTTCAAAAAATTAACTAAAATAAAAATACATATGTTCGTATACACCAAGGAATGTTAACCATTTACAACAACGAATACCAAATTGTGCAAACACAATAAAAAAAGGAATAAAAAATTCTACAACACACAAGTTCATACTTTTTTGTCAAAATAAGAGGCTCAAATCTGCTAGCACTTAATAATAATAAAGTACTAACTTTATGCTATATATATATGTGTGTGTGTGTGCATAATTTCAAAGGTAACTAATAAATCCATGTAAATCCATGTAAATCCATGTTAGAATTTAATTTCAAAAGCACATAATATGGGTTTTAATTAGCTAATAAAAACTTAGAGTTAAAATCATTATAATAATACTACATTATGTTTAAGTTTGAATTAAGAATATATAAACAATGCATGAAAATCTTATGATATGATTATGAAAATGTCTATGTATAATGTAGCAGTTTCAGAAGAGGCTTTGACTTTGACATATAGTTAATAATTGAGATATAATCGTATTTAATTAAAATCCAATTAAATGTTTATTTATAGAGTTTCACACGGGATACAACCAGGACTGTGATTGGCTAAGCGGTATAACACTATAACCATATTTTTCATTGGGAATGTGTCCAACAAACTGTTGTTGTAACTGTATATTCTATGCAAATGTATAACATGTTTGTTCGTGAAATAAAATATGTTTGAACTAACAAACTGTTCAAGAAACAAAGAAAATGTCTGTAGTATCGCTGCTTAAGTGTATTTTACATATTGCATCAATCCTTCTGAAACACTTGGTGTCACAAATCATCCCCCCCGGGTTTTCTTCACTTGCTCATGTCTCCGAATATCTTGTTCCACTCAAGGTAACTGTCGAGGGTCTCCTCCTGTACGCTGGGACGAATCTTCTTCAAGGAGGTGACAAAGTCGCTCAGACTGATGTGTCGCACATCCTTAGCTAACACCTTCCGTATCTCGTGAACGGACTTTTCTGCGGCGATATTACATTCGTTTCTTTACTATATTTTATCTAGAGCAAGTTAAAGAATCAAAAAGTTATCAGGGCAAAGCATGTTATTATGTCGTTAATCTAGAAATATTATCATCATGGGTAAGGACAATTGCAATTCACAAGAACCATAACCCTACGCTGTCTTAAATACAAGTTATTGTCCTTGGTTGTTTTTGTATTATGTCCGTCTGTCACAAACTTCTCACGGCTTTATCTCAAAACCTATAAGTGTTCAACATAAAACTTCATGGGAGTAAAGATATCAATGAGGAGAAGTGCCATACACAAAAACCATAACGATACATTTTATTAAATACGGTTTATTTCCCATTGTTGTTTTTATATGATGAAACTGTTCAGGGCTTTATCTCAGATACTAAACACGATTTCAACATGAAAATTCATGAGATTAAAGATATCAATGAGGAAAAGTGCCATGCACATGAACCATAACCATACATTTTATTAAATACGATCTATTGCCCTTTGTTGTTTTTGTATGATGCAACTTTTTAGGGCTATCTCAGATACTAAACACGATTTCAAAATTAAACGTCATGGGTGTACACATGTCAATAAGGAGATGTACCATGCACAAGAACCATAATCCTACAAGTCCTTAAATAAGAGTTATTGTCTTTTGTTGTGTGTGTATGATGTAACTTTTCAGGGCCATATCTCAGATTCGATATATTATTTCAACATTATACTTTAAGGATGTATAGATATCAATGAGGAGAAGTACCATGAACAAGGACCATAACCATACAAGTCCTTAAATATGAGTTATTGGATTTTTTTGTTTTTGTATGATGTAACTTTTCAGGCAAAAATACTATGCAAGATTTCAACATGCAACTGTATATATATATATCAATTAGAAGAATGTCAATGCATACAAAAACAATCACCTACACTGTGTTATCTGGTAGTTACTGACCTGTTGACCCATATGCACACAATAATAAAACTATATTCGGAGGGGGATAAAGTGTAATTACATTTTTTAATATTATGACATGTGTGTTTGATCACGAAGTATAACGTTTTCATCATTAACCAATTTGATTTGTCAATAAATGAAGCCTAAAGCCACATATAAAGTTGTTACCAGCTAGATATTCAATACTTTACTCCCATAAAAAAAAAAAAAATACATCGATCGATTGGTTTATGTTTCTATGGCATACTTATTTAATGAACGAAGAAAGACACATGTTTTGATATAGCTTTAACATTTCGTGCGTAATAAAATACTGCAGTAGATTAACTTTAATGATTTTAGTTTATACATCAGAAAACTTATAAAGTTAAGGGACCTATGATTTCGATTTAAGAATAGAAAGTGATTTCGATTTTAGAATAGAAAGTGACATGTAATATTTATATAGTGTTAACTTACATATTCCAGTGTTACTTTGCATCGTTCATTAATTAGTTTTATAAATTTGGCATTTAACATTAACATTTGAACAACTTTGTCTTCAGAATTTTAGAATCTTTACACGATCAAAGGACAAATGTGTACCAATATAAGTATGTTACAATGATGTTATTATTATAAACGGGATGATATTCTGGTGTACTAACCTCGTATTGGGCCGAGGGCAGCATCCTTGGCAAGGCTATCCAGATCACTGCCAGAGTAGCCATCGGTCAGTCTAAAAATATACAGTGACTACGATTTTTTTCACAAATATGAAAAACGTACTGTTTCGTGATTTTGATAAGAAATTATGCAGATATTTTTCTTTAAAATTTGTTCTTATGGTATTTTCACAGTGGTACTACTCATTAAGTGTTACGTGATCTTCTTGGATTGATGACTATAAAAGGTAACGCATTTATTGAATGGTAATGATGGTTGTGAATAAAGTCTAAATTTAAATCCAATATTAGCAAATGAACACATCTAACATTGATACGGCACGTTATGTAAATGCAATTTAAACATAAGGCATTGCGTAGATAAATAAATACACATATAAAAATATATAAATAAATTAATTAATACCAATATAAATATAAAACGATATAACATATATATTTAAATAAAACCATTCAAAATCACTGTCGTAAAAATCCATTATCAGTGCCGCCAAATTTAATATTCATGTCTTTAAAATAATGTTTTTCGTTCGCCAGGTCGAACACGTAGTTGTGACGTACTCAGCCAGCTGGTCGAGCTCCCTGTCTGACAGCGGGTTGTTGTGTTTGCCAAGGAGATGTCTCAGAAGTGTGAGCCTCGTCTTTGCATCAGGCATGCTTACATATACACGCTTGCTAAAACGCCTGAAGTGAAACGGATACAGCCTTCAAACAAACTGTTGAACTTCTTCATTGTTCCATTGATTGTAAATTCGATTAAAAGTATTGAATCTAATTACACTAACATTTTTATAAAATAAGATTTATCCTCAAACATAGTGTGATGGTAAACAAAAGTGTGTGATTTTAATTGAGATGAAAATATGCTAAACACATTTAAAACACATAAGTTGTGTACGATTTTTTTCCAAACATCTTTCAAATTCCGATAAAATAAAATAAACATTACACGTGCGTTTTAAAATGTGTTAAGTGTATGATTGCCGTCAAAACTAAAACAAAATATGTGAAATGCTTAAATAGGATGGGTAAGCTAATGTAAACCAAACCTGAGAACAGCTGTATCGAGATCCTGCGGTTTGTTGGTGGCTCCCATGATAAGAACGCGGTCCTTGGAGGAACCTGCAACCTAAAAGTAGAGAACCAACACTAATATAGAAAGTTAACTGTCAGCAAGACATAAACACTTTAACACGGGATGATTTTCTACTATGAGCAGGGAAACAACTCTTCAATATAGCTTGAAAGTACACTGAACACAGGGAACCTACACTTCGATATGGGGTAAAAAGCAAATTGTGAGCAAGGGGGGGGGGGCAACACTTCAATATGGGACGAAAATACACTGTGAGCAGAGAACCAAACGCTAATTATAGGTTTATATTACACTGAGCAGGGAACCAACACTTCAACATGAGTTATAAGTACCCCGCTAGCCAATCTCTTGCACGACGGTTACATTACATTCACCTCTGTGATGGGCTCAGAACGGACTATTTTTATGAGAGCGTCTCATTCATGTCATGATCATTCCATGCGTTCATCATGAAGGTTACAGTATACTAAACAATCTCTTGCACGACGGTTACATTACATTCCCTGCTTTCAAGAAAACCATCTATCCATCTATCTATCTATACTGTCTTACTCCCCTTGCTTTGTTTGATAAATACAACAGAACTGACCGTCTCCTCTCTGTAAATACAAGTTTGCCGTCGATGCAATGCATAACGTCACTCAATTTGTTCATTTGTTTACATCTGTTAAGTGCGCGGAATGATTCCATCTGTGTAAATGGGCAATAAAATAGTTCCAAACAATTGCACTAAAACTACCAAGTTTTTGCACGATGTATCGTATATTTTAAATACCTTTTTCATTATTTAACGCCTCTGATCCTAAAAATCCAATCAAATATACTTTGAATGCGTTTGTTCGGTTTTGACAAGATTCGTGCCAAGATTCTTGGCAAGATGGCTGCTGAGCCCAACGCAGAGGTGTATGTGAGAGCATGGAACGACAACTCTGCGTGGAGATTGCCTGCTAGCATCACTTTATGTTGTGGAGGAACACGGTAAAATTGAAACTAACACTTGAATATGGTTTGAAAATACACATTAATCACAGAAGCAACATTTCATTATGGAGTGAAAGCACACTGTAATCAGATAAGCAACACTTAAATATGGGATGAATGGGACACTTTAATATAGGTCGCCGTAGAGTAGTGTATAGGGTGTCCACATAGCGATCGGGAGGTCACGGATTCCATCCCCACATGAGAGCGTTCTTTAGATCTCCCAGAAAAACACCAACTACTAATTCTAGTCCCAGGAAACGGACTCGATAGCGTTTTAAATAAGCCTTAGGCTTTCGTTGGGTGAAAGTACACCGTAAGCAGGGGATCAATACCTTTCATATCACTGTAATCGCAGAGGGAACACTAAAATATATTATAAAAATACAATATAAGCAGCGCACCATTTCTTAATATTGAAGTAAAAATACACTTAACACAAGGGAACAGCACCTCGATATGGTATGAAAGTACTCTGTAAGCATGGCGCAACTATTTGATATGGGATGCAGTACACTGTAAGCAGGAAAAACAACAGTTTAATATAGGCTGAAAGGACACATTAAGCATGTGGTGCAAGTAAGCACCATTTTGAGTGATTAATAATAATGAATTTCAGATATGAGTTGTGGTTATTATTTCCCAACAAACGAAGTTTAGGGGTTATATAGGAGTGAGCTTGTCTGTCGGTCTGTCTGTCTGTCTGTCTGTCTGTCTGTCGGTCGGTCCGTATTGGCTGCCCGCTCTCTAACTCAAGTAGTTTTCATCCAATCTTCACCAAACTTGATCAGAAGTTGTATCTAGATGATGTCTAGGTCAAGTTTAAATATGGGCCATGCCGGGTCAAAAACTAGGTCACGAAGTCACTTAGTGCGCTTTAAAAATTGATCATGTTCTGTGTCAATGCGGCATGTGTGGGTATTCGTCACCTTAGTGACAAAGCTCTAGTTTTTATTGAATGTTTATAAAATTAGGAAATTTTGCAAATGGAAACTAGACTGAAACCTATTTTGCAAGAAGTCAGAATCATACAATTTGAAGAAAAGGTAGATTGCTGGCGTCGGTTAAGAGGACATTCGAAAGTGCTTACGTATATTTCAATTTCTTGATTTTTTTTAATTATTTGACACCCGTTTGTTCTGTTTCAGTCTTGTTCTTTTCATTTTTAAGTATAGTATTTGTGTGCTCGACCTTACAGGAAAGCGGCAGTTTGTCGTCGAAAATGGCTGAAATTCGTACAACAGCGAAAATAATTAAACAAAATAAAAAATCTTGAGTGACATGCACAATATGTCACCAAAGGACCAACAGTTCAATATAAGGAACATGTAAGCATGTCAACACTTCAGTATTAAAACATTCTCAATTCCGCACAGGTAACTCACATGCACATGCATAATGAACATTAAACAGTACAGGAGTCAATATTAAAACCTTTCTTTATGTAATTACTAACCCCATCAAACTGGACTAGGAACTCAGTTTTGAGTCGTCTGCTTGCTTCATTCTCCCCCTGCTGACGCTCACACAGGATGGAGTCAACCTCATCTGCAAGCAAACACAGCTCAGATTAGGTGATACATAACTACATTCACTTTATCAATGAATTACATATCATTATTATTTGAATTCCTGTTAACTTTTTATTTCTGGCTCTGCTGCTTGTGTTGCCTCGGACTTACCAATGAAGACGACAGAGGGTTGCAGCTCCTTGGCTACAGCAAACATGGCTCTTACCAATTTCTCCCCTTCACCCACCTGACAAACATAGAAAAACATGTGGTAATCATTTGGTAAACATAGGTTCACATAGGGTTAACTAATGTTCAAATGAGGTACACATGGGTTTTAAAGAACATATGGGGTAAGACACGTACACATGGGCTAAACATGCGTACACATAGAGTAAATATACAAACTCAAGGGAAACATATCTTAACATGCGTCATAATACGTTAACATGTGGTTACAATTGGGTTAAGTATAGGTAACAATATATTCACATGGGGTAAACATACGTACACATGGGGTAAAAATGAGTAAATATCGGTCATCATAACAAAGATACACTTGTGGTAAGCATACTTTAACATGGGGCAAACATACGGAAGCATAGGGTAAACAAAGGTACAATTGGAGTAAACACCTTTACACAGACACGTGGGGTTAACGTTGGTACGAATGGGTAAACATAGATACACATTGGGTAAATATAGGTATACGTGGTTTAAATATAAATACACAACGCCATGGGTTAAACATATCATACATTGGGTAATCATAGGTATACATTGGGGTAAAATAGGTACACAGACACGTGGGATGAACATAAGTACAAAACGGTTATTATATGACACAGGGGGGCAAACATAGTTACGCAGACACATGGGTTTAACAAAGGTACAGTATGAAATTCGTATAACAACTATTCCAGTCAAATTATAATTAATTTTATTTTTTGAGACATGTATTGTTTACAGATTGAATAGAAATGTGTCACAGACATTGCTGTCGCAAATGATATGTTCGTACATAGAAAAATCCACTATTTTTAAACATATATTCTATAACAGACAAAAAGACAAATGGCCAAAAACGGGTTGAAGTCAAAATTCATTCCATAAAGACCATCTACTCATTCAGCTGTACAAGTTTGAGTTAATTCCCCCAAAGCAGTAAGAGGAGTTAAAAACATGCCATTTTGGAACATTATATATTCTATGATGGAAAAAAAGGCAAATGGCTATAATTATGCAAAAACTTGTCACAGTCCAAATATCTTTCTTTATGATCATCTTCACGTTAAGGTTATTCAAAGGTGAAAGTTTGAGCGAGATCCAGCCAGTAGTTAAAGATGAGTTCAAAACACGAGCTTCCGGACGTACATGTATGAACGGACGGACCAAAACAAAGCTTAATGACTCCAAATCCGTAAGCGAGGGTATATAAAAATAAATCCTGTAAGTGGACAACCGGTGTTTCACGAAGAGAATGATTTATCGATTTTTGTGTAAGACCATCCAAGCATCATATTTATGTTATAAGGATATTGCGTGGAAGGCTCACAATATACTACTATGTGTTTCCTTTTCAGTGATGATTTAAATGGTCATCGTACCCAGGACAAACGAATATCATATTTCTTGCAATTTGTGGTACGTACCCACTTGGAGGTCAAACTTGAGGCACTGATGTTGAAGAACGTGGCACTAGACTCGTTTGCCACTGCCTTTGCTAGCATAGTTTTACCGTTTCCGGGGGGTCCAAACAACAACAAACCACGGGCAGGGGCTCTCAGGCCTGTGAACAACTGGAAAACAGCAGCATAAATCTGGATGTTATAAAGCAATATTTTACATTTCTGAAGTTATTTCATTTTACTTGTTTAACCTTGTGCTTTTGTTTTTAATCATTTAATCAAAGTTGAGTCTAAAGCCACCTAAATCATGTTGAACACAATGTTAAAGTATTGCACGCTTAACAGGAGTCCCCAACATGTCAGTTTGAAAACCCTAACAAATTCAAATACATTATAAAAGTGCATAACCTTTACATTGCTCTTTACCTGTAAAGTTGGAATTTTTATAATAAAATCCAATGTAACTTTAGCAAAGCAATATCAAGAGTTAATTGACCTGACAATTGAAATGTCGAGAAGAAAGTGTGTGAATGTTACTGTCACATTTTTATTCTTATGTATTCCACGTGTCATTACTTTATTTATTAATATTTACACAATCTCATTATTTTGTTTAAATTCTATTTTGCTTAACAATGAACTGTTATGCATAACTCTATAATTACTTGTATTATATATATATAAGTTTAATACTCATATTCTACGTACATTTCAATATATTTCATTGTTTGCAGACAGACGGACGGATAGATAAACAAAGGAAGGATAACATGTGAAAAACCTATATCTGCATATGCATACCAACATTTATAATAATATGTTATGTACTTTTGGATTTATGTAAATTTTAAGTTTTGTTTTATTTAGTAAAAGCCACATGATCTTGTACCTCTGTTAAGCGGATGTATATAATCCTGATATTGTCCTTTATATGTATACACAGTTTTATCCAAATAACTTCTGTAGTTTTTGAGGAATCACAAGAAAAGATTTCCTGGAGGACGGACTGACAGACAGACGCACGGCAAGACAGACATGACGTACGAATGATAAACCTTTAGTCATTTGCGATGAAGTGGACTAATATCAAATTGTGTAAACTACATGAATATTACTAAACAATATTTACAAAACGTTAAAGCACTCGGTAAATCTTTGAAAAAATGGTATGGATAGCTTACAGTGAATCAATGATTTATGTCAAACGAAGACACAAACACAGATTTGGAATCAAATGTTAATGGAGCAAGTTTTAACATTTAATATGTATTTATATCATAATATAGAAGACTGTACTACAGCAATGAAAGAGCTCTGATTCGCAGCGTGTTATACCCACCTCGGGTCTCAAAGCAGGCAGTAAGACGATCTCCTGTAAGGCTTGCTTGGCAGTGTCTTGACCAGCTGCACACACACGTATACAAGTATTTTGTGAGCTTTTGATTGACATTTTTGACGATTTTCTTTTTAAATTTTAAAATGCAAAACCGTAAAATAAAAACAGTTTTTATCATTAAAAGGGGCAAGGTGTAAAGTCAGACCAGTCTGGAGACATTTTATCATTATTTGCTTAATCCCGAAATTTATTGATCGTGTACTGGTATTTAAGGCTTTAAAGCATAGTTTGTTTACTTAATTAATTTTCTTTAATGTTTGTTTTTACCACCATTCCACATGGTAAGCAGGGCAGTAGGGTGGATAAACAGACATGAGCATGATACCACATCGCTCTGAATGTGTAAGTACACAACAACAATAACAACAACATTTATTTCGGCAATTAAGCTACAAATAAGCTTCTAGCCTTCTACACAAATAAATTATTGTTTGCTGCATCCAATAGTAGATCCCAAATATTACCCGTTTTCCCTTATGAGCTTCGTGAATGCTTGTCCAGCATACCTATTTCCTGAAATGTGACTGGGGGGCCGGAGTCAATGATCTCATTGAGAATGGTCTTAGCCAATTTCTTGTCGACCCCTTTCAAGTTAAGGTTCTTTATATCCCTGACTTTGCTTTCAGGGACGGACTGAAAGCAGGTTGCATGACAATACAAATATGGCAGAAGTATAGCTTAGACTTAAACATATATATTCATGTTGATTGATATTCTTATCTGAATTATCACATAATTATCTTCCCATAACGATGAGTTTAAACACATCACTGACAGGCTGCTGGTGTCATACTTATTTGAGTGACAGGCCATCCTTTGCGTCACAGAAAACAAGTGCATATGCGGATGTTGAGACAATGCTTCAAGCTTGTTTCAAAGGACATTGCGAAGTTTTGACAAAGTTTTACCCATAAAAAGTACAGTTCTTTACGATCCAATGATAGATCTGTGTGTATTTACATTTATAATCTGTACCATATTTATAAATGATAATTCTTGAAATACGGGGCAGTTTACCCTGTTATTATAGTTATAATTAATACTATGACGTGATCATTTAATATGACTTACTTAACTTTAATTCAGTTGGCTTACTTGTTTATTTGTGTTCTTTCTGTCAATGCCCCGTCTGTTTGACAAGTCTGTATGCACAGAAGAAGGTGTCTGGCGCGGCTCACGAGGGCGTGACACCGCTCCCAGGTCGGTTGTTCCCGGGCTGTTCCGGATATTACTTGGCTTGGAAGAAACTGAAATTAAACCACTATGTGTTTGCGATACAAGTTCATAATTATACAAGTTGATAATTTCTTCAGATATGGATTTCAAAGGGTCGGGGATAACAATAGTGGTACCAATATACCGGTTGGTAACTGGAAAACGATGGATGTCCCGCGCCTTCGTTAACTGAAAACGACCTAATAAGCAACATCAAAATGGCTGCCGCTGATCGTGCGCTTAAACGTTTGAACAGGTTTTAAATATAAAATCGCAAATTGATAAAAATGATAAACGCATATATCTATAATTTACAACTTGTTATTTACACAAAACTTTTGTTGATGGTATCCGCATACATTCGTAGTAAAACATATACCCGGCGTCGTAGAGAAACGGACTACGATTTGACGTCGTCACCCCCAGTGGGTATATAACAAATACGCGTTTATAATGCTACGCTTTGTTTATAATGTAATGTAATAATTACGATTTTTTATATCGAAATTATGTGTAATATAGCTTTTTGAGCGTGTCCATTGGCCACTTTTTGTTTTACTGACCAATCGCATTACGCTTTTTTGATGCCATGGTGTTGCAACGTCAGGTGACGTCACGCAATATATTCAAATTTCCGGTTTTATCGTGACGTTTACGCAAAAATTAAAAGTTCTTTGCTAATTTTAAAGCATGTTATAAAAAAGATCTGACAATCGTTTTCATTTCATACCATGATTTATTTGACTCGTCAATTATTTAAAGGCTCGCTTACTTACAAAATTCTCGAACACGTTTGATAAATGATGGTATGAAATGGCAACTCGTGTCAGATTCTATATTTCAATTGTTTAATTTCTTATGTGTTATCCGGTATGAATAAAATCTACATCCATAGATTCCGTAACATTAGATAACATCATTTTGGCGTGCTTTTTAAATTTAGATAACTTCTAAAAAAATCAATTCACAGGCTAAAATTTATATAAATTATGAAGTGGTAACTAGTAAAAGGCATGTAATGTTATGAATAGGTTTCACCACGGCTATGCTGTGCCTTTGGCCCGTAGAGGCACACCCTCGGTCGGACCAATGCTGCCGAAAGTGTGTCAATGTGGACTCGTGGCACACCAAAGCCGTGCTATAAGATTAATATGTATATTAAATGAATAACCATCATATCATTTATAATATATATCCACATTTTACACACGCGCAATATCATATACATTGTCATTTGTTTTATGTCTCGTTTGCGTATTCGGGGATAAATGCATAAAAATGTAACATTTAATATAATTATAATGACTCGCCTTCGGAATCTACATTCTTCTCAAAAAGGCATTGAAGACAGAAGTCCCACGACCTTTTTCCAATTGCCCAGTTGTGTTCGCCAAGTCTTATTTTCGCCTTTGCGATAACTATACCAGGTTCGTTGGAGTAAACGTCTTTGTGGCATCGATATGCTTGCAAAGATTGCGTTTTCAAATCCATGCTGAATGTGTCCTCCATTATCGTTCGGGTAGCGAATAAACCGCGAGTTCCGTAATGGATGACCGTAATAGTTTTTCTTCCTTCGTCAAACGCTATCAGCACACCCTGATGGGTTATTGCGTAATATGAAAATTGAACAATTGTGCCTATCCTAAGATCACTCCAGGCGTACAAATTATAAAGATATAGCAATCCGTACGGTGTGTTTTGTGGCCACTCTACGTGTTTTCCAGCCTTTGCCCACTCTACAAACTGTAGAGATTTGTTGTGACTTATGCTATGGCGTTTCTCGCCTATTCTGCTTCGGGCTCTGCTGACAACCGTCTCCGCATTGAATGGTGTGCAGTCGAAAGACATGACGTGAACCGTTTGCCTTCTAACATTAAAACATGTATTATCCTCTTTGATTGTCCTTGTTGAAAACAATGTCTCAGTTCCATAGTGGATAACTCGTAAGTCTCCTTCTATCTCGTTTCTCTTTACAATTCCTGCTACGATGCCTTGGTGAGAAATCAACCAATATGTGAAGACAATAACATCACCAACCTGAATTTCGTCAATTCGTCTTACTTGCCGCATGATTACCTGTTTCGAGAACGGAGAACCTTTTTTTCAACGAATCTACATTATTTTAAGAAAATACATTACATTGACCTTAAAAAATATTTGCATTTTAAAACACACACTTAGTCTATCTTAAAGGTTATTTTCTATAATTATCAAATGATGTTAAAAAATGAAGCATTAACAAACGTACCTTATATTATTGTGTATGACGCTTGTGTGTTTACCGAATGAAATACTTTTCAGTTTGATGGATAATTGAACAATGTTCGTTTGATTAGCGGGAAAAGAATGTAACCTCTTGGATAAGGACACTCAACTGATATCACGCTTATCTGAAACGCACACTGATAATTTAGCGATGTATGCCTCCGTGTGTGCCTCGACCCATAATTAAGCAACTGATAGTTGATATTAAAGGCATCAAATAATATAATTATTTGAATTAAGGCCTACATAATTTTCAGGTATACATAACGCATGTTCCTCCTGTAATTGTTTAAAAGAATAAAAGAATGTATATATTTATAATAAATTCTTTTATTCTTTTAAACAATTACAGGAGGAACATGCGTTATATATAGTTTTATATATATTATTATGATACCAAATAAATCGTTATTTTTCGGTTAAAAATGTATAGTTAAAATAGGAGATTTTTCCAATTGAATGCCAATAAGTATACCCTGAATCATACATATATCTTCGGACGAACGTGATTTATGCAGACTGAACGACAAAAAATGATAAGAATGTCTTCATAAAATACCGTGTATATGTGTAAACTACAATCTATTTAAAATTGTTGACGTTGCATTACACATTTTAATGATAGAACACGTCTTATTCATGTTTAACGCGTACTAAAAACACATAGACATGCTATGAAGACATATATTATCAAATAGTCTAATACATGCCCATTGCAATTTGGTATATTTCGATTACATTTTTATTAGTTTTGTGCCTTTCGGTTACCGGTCAAGATTCAACACTATATTGTCCTTAACTGAAATCAAAATACAAATACATTTCCATATTTATAAGTAGCATTGACAAAATATTAAATTACCTTTTTTTACGCAGAGTAATACATAATAACCTTTCTTTATTAAGTTGAATACACAATTTCTTTCAACAATGTTATTCCTTCTCACTGCTTTAAGAGCAACTCACATAGATAGTACATTTTCACAAAGCTGAGTGTCCTTTCTGCAAGTGGCCTGTGTAAGAGAAATACGTTTGCTGTAACTATAACAGTGTATCGTGTTAACTTCTTGATAAAAATCCTAATTATTTTAAACCGAGAAGATCGTGTCTCAGTGACAAGATAACGCGGAAGTTATAACATGAGAAACTAGATAACGTATTGTCGTACCGTAAGTGTCATCGATTAGAGCAGGTTTTGGATCGTAAAATACCAAGTTAATCTTCTGATTTATTTAGTTGGTAAATTTGTTATAGTTCTTTATGTTAAATACGTTTGTATTGATGTCTTCAATGTGGGCTGTTTCACTTCAGAAATACGTAGCGATTGAAAAGAAAGTTTAACTAACATGTTGACGTTGTTCCAAATCGAATTGCATTGGATTTTATCCCACTTTTACATCAAATTCGGTTGATTATAGCCCCGTTGATTAAATTTCTGCTATAATACACGGCACGAAATGACGTCATGTTTTCGAAAAAATGACGTCATAACTCAGCGAAAGCATCCAGTTTCAACTAATTCTGTTTAAATAAAAAGGTTTATTGAATAAAAAGTGGGATAAATAGAATAATAGAAGTGTTGATTATAGATCAGGTTTATCATGCTCGGCACGCAAACGAAAAAGCACTCGCCAAGGCTCGTGCTTTTTGTTTTCTAAGCCTCGCATGATAAACCTGATCTATAATCAAAACTAACCTATTATTCTCTATGTAGCATTTATATGCTGCATCCTTTCTACATACATTTTATGTATGTATTTTTTTCGTCCGGACTATGACCAAGCGACAAAGACGTGCACAAAAAATGAAGACCCGCGGTTATTTACTCGTGAGGTAAAATGCCTTTCGAATAATGCGAAGCAGTTAGTATGTGACATATGTGAATATTCGCAAGCGGAAGTATATTGCATGCAGTGTAAACAGTTTATGTGTTCGTCATGTCATTGGTATCACGGACAGTTTTTTGTCAGCAGATATCATACGACAGTGAACGCGGGAGACGTTTACCTCATGCAATGAATGGAACAACGACAACGACAATTATACAAAACATCTTGCTTTGGAATATACAGATACTGCGTCGGGTTGCTGCTGTCAATATAGAGATTCATATCATTCATATAACTGCACTACTGGTACAATATTCATAGGGGTTGTAAACACAATGCATGACCTTTATTTTGTTAAACGAAAATTTTATGTTGTTGGTAACTATCATACATAATTTATTGTTGTTCAAACCCGCCAACAGAAGATGGCAATTGCTCAGAAGGTAAGCGACACCTATCGTTCTTCGCTATAAACTGTATGCATATCAGACATGCATTTGCAAAAACTTTGGATAAGCACTGAGGACAACCGGATATATCAATTAGACATTCAAACGAAAACGATGGCTACTGCTTTTATGACTGAGGGCGCATGCCATGGATTGGCGTTATTCGATGGCGGTTTTTCAGTCATCGTATTATCTATAACGGACTATGATTTGTCTGAATGGCAAATAAAGTTGTTTACACGATCCGGGGTTTTTAAGGGTGAATTGGCTGACAAAAAGGAAAATAAATTGTGGAAAAGTCCGAAATACCTGCAATCAAATGCTAACGAGGACATTTTGTTTGTCTCTGATGGTAGAACAAACTCTGTGAGCGCAATAAATTCGCGTGGTTGTGTTCTTTTCGTGTTCACTTCTACTTCTATGTTCGCACCAAAAAGTCTCGCCGTAGATTTGGAGGGTAATATTTATGTTTCCTGTGATCAAGGTGTGCTACAGATTCATAAAGACGGAAAAGAGAGCAGATTATTACTGAAGCTTAAGGATAACAAGCCAGACGTACAATCAGTTTTCTTTGACAGAAAACAGAATTGTCTTGTTATTTTAAAGGACAGTAAAACAGCTAGTGTATTTCGATTCGTAGATTGCATCAAGAACGTATCAAACGCATCTGGTTTCAACATAAAAGAATAATGGCAGTGTCCGATGAATATGTTTAAAAAAAATACAACACATAACACTTGTTTTTTTTTTCAAAACGTTATGATTATTCTGTTTTCGAAAAGGGATTTCGGTCAGTGTCTTACTAACGTTCGTTGAAATAGCAGGTTTAACTTGTTGAAGGAAAGTTCTTATCCCTTAAATATATTTTAGAAAAAAAAGAGTTGTATAGTAGCCAGTGCAACAAATCCTTGTGTTGTTTTTGTTTTTACAAAAAACGTTACTGTTTCTTCATGGAAGTGAATCGCGATTATCATAATTTTTACTACATGATGCTTATTTTTGTTTCATGTCATCTTGCCTCAGAAATTAACAATTCTTTTGCTTTGGTCTACATGCGACTGTTGAGTATTTGAATGGTTATGAAATTGAAAAGAAATATATTATATTAATTTGTATTTTGATGCTATGAGGTTGAGTTTTATTAATTATAATGGTTTTTAATAAACCCTAAACAATTTTAATACAATTTTAATACATCCTAAATGCTTTGCACTGTATGTTCCAGGGCGATAACCCCAGTTGTATTAATTGTTTTATATTTAATTTGTGTGTTTTGTGTATTATCCAGTTTTTACAGGTAATTTGCCAGTCGACTTAATTCGTTAACCGAATTTATTTATTGATAATATCGCTGGTGTTTCATTTTTGCTACATAAGGTAAGGGCGCCATATTACTAGGTTCAATCCCAAGGCTGAGCTTTGCATTGACCGGTTTAAGGTCGTGATCATTCGGTCACTCATGTGAGATTTTATATGTCGTGTGATTTGCCTGATGTCGAATTGTTGAGCAAACGGCCACTTGCTTTCAACAAGGACCTCGTGGTGATGATTATAGTTATCGTTTACTGATGAACCTTGAGTTTCACTGTGTTCATATTCGTATAAATGGTGAGTCTGTATCATTCTTAAAAGTCAAGCTGCGGATCGCATTAATTTCAAGTCCATGTTTTGAAATCCTTTATTTGACTGTCATTTGTTTCCCTATGACTGCCAAGGTTGAATTTTCGTATGCATTAAACAAAACCGCGATTGGGTATCCATGCAGCTTTATATTTTGCCATGTTTTCTAATTTAACCCGACTTGTGGAGTGATCATAAAACAAATTCGCCAATTTTCGTCAAACATTTACCCCCTCCCCCCCCCCCGCCGAATTATGAGTGAGCGTTTTTGGTACATAATACTTTGTACATAATTTTTTTTGATGTGCGATAGCGATTTTGCTATTTGTTTATTCCGTTATCATTATGTGTTACTGTCTCAGTTTCAGAAGGATCACATCGTTCTCAGAAGGACCCGTAAAAACATTGATCTCACTGTGTATATGTATTTATCATAGGATTTATTTTGCCAAAAGCATGTAATGCTGATTATGCGAATAAATAAAACGTAGATAAAGTGTTCCTTAGGTCTTCCTGTACAAAGATAATGTCGTACATTGTTATTCATGTTTATTCATTCTGAATAATATAGCGAGTTTGTATTGTGTACGTTTTCAAAATGAATTGACAGATTCTCCCAAACGCACATTTTGCAACAAAAATGAAGAAACGAAAGAATATATTTTCTGTGAATGTCCTATTAAAACTGTTCACATAATATTTTTTGCGCAAACTGTTTTTTTCTTTTCTTAATGGCTATACAGAAACAAATAGTGATGCCGTCGACCATGCAAATTGCATTTAAATGTTGTCTTCGACAAACAAAAACATAAGATCAAAATATTACCATCTGAGCGATCAATCAATCTATGAAAATTAAATTGAAAGTTGGAACTTGTTAAAAAGATATTTTATCAATACGATGCTCTAGACACAAACCAGTAACTGTTTACTGAAACCTCTATATTGCACTTACTAATTAAAGTTTGGATGTTTTCTCTATTCTTGTTGACTTCGCGAAACTTGAAAAAAAAATCGGTCATCCGGACAGGCGTTTTTTGTAAGTTGCTGGTTCGAACAAAACATGCCGGACCGAATAGGACATGTCCATGTTAACAAGTGGGTTTTTTGCCTATCGCCCAGACCGATAGAAATCATGACGCTCCAAATGAATTTTGCCGGTTAGGACAACTAATCCAGAATTTTGCAAAGACTGTTCTTGCATATTATAGTATTTTTACAAGTTATTCACAGTAAAGCTGCATCAAACTCTGAATTACATTTTGCAACTGCATTGATGCATCATGAATTGCTTATAACAAAAGAAGTCAACAAAATATGGATCATAATTAGTCCGGTGCTCAAAACATCAAATATTAAACAAGACATCAAAATGTTTCGAATGCGCTATTCGCGCTTGATTTGTATACCCTTTTTATTCGTGTGCATATATCTAAAGCATAATTTACTTATGCAAACATACTAAATGGGTGCGCACATACGTGTTTTGCCTACTCATCGTATCTCCTTAGATGAAATTATTTGTGAACTGATGATATACAATATCAAACACTATTTATTGAAATAATTTAAATGAATAAACGTATCAAGACACACATGGTATTGGTCCATTATTGCCATTGTTTATCGGGTTTCAACACAGTTTTCGGTCTTACTAGTTTACCAATGTAAAGTTGTTTTTGATTTCCGTTTCGATATGGAAACTCGACTCTATGTCTTCAGTTTAAACATATTTATTTGCATAAAACATTGAATGGGGTTGGACTACAACCTTTCTCAACATTATCTGGTGAGTCTCATACACATAGAAATACGATAATACGCAGTTAGAAATTACTGGTAGTATTACAAAACAATTAGATGAAAAACTATATTTGTATACATAGAAGAAGAAATCGCGGCTTCAATCAAGTGTTTCATTAGGTCAAAATCAGTTCTCAAATTTCTGAAAGCATGGTTCAAATTAAAATATATTCAATAATGAGCGAATCAATTTTAACGTTTACACTTATAACACGTACTATTCATTACAAGTATACGTTTAGTTTCGCTTACTACAATTTGCATACCATGTACATGTCCATGTTTTCCTCACGGATACAGATCGAAAAGAAAAATAATCAATATTTGAAAATGCAAAAAGACGGTTCCTTAAATTTCATTCAATGTCAGCAATATATTTGTTATGCCTTAGGCTGAAACAAGTTGGTTAATGCAAAAACACAGATAATAGCACATACGTTTTGATAGACATATTTAACATACATAAAAACACCTCACATGATGTTTTCGATTTGCATAGCAATTTATTGATGAAATTGCAAACAAATAATATGCATGCAAATGGTACTACGAACAGCTACTGGTTAGAAGATAGCGCTCGATCGTTTAACATCTGCAAAGAATCGGTCAACATGTTAATATTCATTCTTTCTAAAATGACTATCAGGCCGGTATTTGCAAGCCAGCCATTGTGAACCTGAGAAAATGATATGCTAGTTATCCTATAAATTACATCCATAAAGGCGGAATGGAAAAGACCAAATAATGTATAGATTCGTCAAAAACATTAAATCACAACAAACATAGCAAAAAGCATAGCATAGCATATCTGTGAGGGAAATAAGCCAATGTGCCGTGGCTGCATACTGCGCCACCATGTTAACGGACGACTTATGACCAAGTTATCAGGGGAAGAATGTGGAGCGCCTCTGAACGCACAAACTGTATGAAAAGGGCGCAATATAAATGTGGTAAAAACAAATCAGAATGGGAACAATAGCAACAGGCGATATATATCTATACAAAATAGCGACTAAACTGCGAGTTCCGTAATGAACGACTGTTATTGTTTGCTGTTTTTCGCTGAAGTCAGCTAGTATTACTTGATGGTTTATTTTACATCAATTGCATTCTACACTGAAGCCTTTACTAGATCACACCAGCAGTTTGGCAACAGGCGATATAAAGAAAAAATAGACATCAAATGCATATTCAATGTGAAATATAATTTTGATAAAAATTTCGATACAAGTTCTTCGTGATATTAAAACTTTAAGAGAGTATGCACGATTTTGTCAAATATTTATGAATTTATATAAAATGTGTAAAAACAAAAAAACTTATACATATATTTTAATAAATTAAAGTAAAAGTAAAGTCGAAAAATGCGGAATAAGCCAGATATTTAAATCTGAAATCGAAAATGTCTGTACAGTCGAATTCGCCAGCATGTATATCATGCATGTACGATGTGAATCTAAATTTAGTTTTAGTGCAGATTCAAATTCAAACGACACAAAGACACAATTTTGTTTCCTTACAAATACGAGTAAAAGTGTCGGCATCGGCTTTAACCAGCGCTAACTTGTCTTTGCTTCATTTTATGAAATTCGTCTTCAATGTTAAAAAAAATCTTGACTATTTTGTGTTATTGTAACATATTTTTATCAGTATATTACAATTTAACACTTATAAAAATCGGGCATACTCACTTTAAAACGAGGATCTAATGTGTAAGAACAACGAAACTCCAACAAATATTATAAGAATTTGAATTCTTGTACACAGCCGCAAGTGTGTTTAAGCAATGACCAATTTGCTTTACAATACAGCAGAATACGTACAAAACGACTTTATTAAATATGATCAAGAGGGGCTGCTAACATGGCCCTAGATCGCTCAAGTGTGCAATGGGGCGATGCCATTTTCGAAACCAAGGGCATAAATCTTTGTAATATACCATTATCTGGGGTCACAGAAGCAATATCAAGGTTATATACTTTGTTGTTTCAGAAAATTTATTTGTATTATATTGTTTTATATTTTTTTATAATTCAATATAATACGTGTTATACTCACACACCAGACATGACCTTATTGGACCACGTGGACATATCACACCACTCGGTCTTTTTATAAGATTTATTTTAAGTTATATCACTATATCAGTCTATATAAACATGTGACCATGGGGTTGGCCAGTATTTACCCCAGGGGCATGTTTTGAACAAAATAGTAGTGGACTTCTATACGATGTAACACACCAAATATAAAATCCATGACCCTTGCGTTCTCACAGAAAACTTATTTACTATATACCTTTATTTAAATCCTGTGACCACTAGGATGTGGCCAGTTTTGACCCCGGCGACATGATTTGAACAATATTTGTATAGTATCATCGGACTGGGCGATTTGAACAACTTTGAAAGAGGGCCATGAAGGATCATTCCTGTGGAATTCCATTGAACGGTTAAGGATGAGATGTCTTTTGAATGAACAGTTTACGCACGACGCTAGACGCACAAAAGGTTGTCCAAAAAACTCACCCTTTTGATTGCTTAAATTACACGCACATACAATTCTGCACTATCACCTATTTGCACCAATTCATTTACATATTGTGTTAATTTACAAAGTTAATTATTATCAAGAATAATAAATTACGATATTATGCTTAATCATACATAATTCTTTTCTATATACAATACCAATACCGGAGCATATTGTCATATTTTTTTCTATTAGTATCATTATTTCATCATCAGATTGCTATCACTATAGTGTGTTTATTTGAAAGAATCAAGATTGTTTTAAGTAAAACACAGCAAATGCTTTCGGAAGATGGCTTTGTTAAACAATCATGATTAATTATCAATTATGACACTTTTCAGGAATCGATATAGGCCTTCTGTCTTCCCTTTATCTCTTTTCTACAAAGATGACATTTATCTAAACGTTTGGCACATTCCATGCAGCTTGTGTGGCCACAATCAATGAAAACGCAGTCAACCTCTTTGTCATCAAAACAAATCTTGCATACTGTGAACAAAAAAGTAACATAACAACATCAAATACAATTATACAATGACATAGAAATATCATTTCATCATATGTCTACGTATTCGTTATGTATTGATGCACGTTTTGTTGTAATTTGCTTGATGGCCAAAACGTACTGAATTACTTATTTTGTAGATAATACATGATGCACGTTTATATATAACTATAATGAATTCTGTTTAAATGTAATACATGCTTAAAATTCATTATCCAGTTTATTTGAGTCGGCCCAGCAGCTTCACTCAACACATTTTTTAAACAGGCCGAATCCCATAATCGTTCAAGCGCCAGCGGTGGCCTAATATCACCCCATCGGTGCAAAAAGGTACCATGTGCCATTAAATTTCAATGTCACATGGTACGTTTATGCACCAATAGGGCGATATATGAGTCAATAAATGCAAAACAAAAGATGAAAATGTATACATAAATTACTTGCCTTTCTGCTCAACTTTTTGGGCAATGGAGCCTTTGCAGTCTGTATTATTTACCAGAAGGTCTTCCTTTTGATTTGTGTCGAAGAGACATTGAAGACAGAAGTCCCAAGACCTGTTTCCTGCTTTCCACTTCTGTTCGCCCAGTCGCTTCTTTGCTTTTCTTACAACCACATCAGGCTCATTGTGATGCATGTCATCGCCGCATCGATACATCTTCAACGATTGCGTTTTCAAATCCATGTCTAATTTGTCCTCAGTAATCGTGCGAGTCGAAAATAAACCGCGAGTTCCGTAATGAATGACGGTAATCGTTCGTTGATCTTCGTCAAACTCGGTCAGTATGCCTTGATGGTTGATTCCATAAAATGTGAATTCTACAATGGAGCCTTTCTCTAGATCACACCAGCCGTATACATAATACAGTTGCAGTGTTCCATAAGCCGTCGGTCGTGTCCACTGTTCATGTTTACCCGCTGCAGCCCACTCCACAAACTGGAGTGAGTTGTTGTATATTATATGATGGCGTTTCTCGCCTATTCTGCTACGGGCTTTTTTTACAACTATATCCGGCTCAAATGTTGTATAGTCAACATATATGACGTGAAGTGCGTGTGTTCTTAGATTAAACAATAGTTTTTCCTCCATGATTGTCCTTGTTCCAAACAATGACACAGTTCCATAGTGGATCACTTGTAAGTATCCTTCGTCCTCATTTTTCTTTAAAATTTCTGCTACGATTCCTTCATGAGTTATCAGATAATATGTGAAGACAATAACATCACCTACACGTAACTGGTCAATCTTGCTGACACGCCACATCATTCCCTGTTGTGAAGACATTTGATTATTTATTAATCATATTTATAACGATCACATATACATGATGATAATTAAAAATATTTATATTTATACACATATTTATTGTACTTTTCTAGTAATGGCAATAAGTTTTTTTCTCCTGATTATCATGAAATGATATTTATAAATAAAGCATATTGAAAACATAATTTGTTGTTATGTTGTTTAACGCCTTCTTTATTCACCGGTGAAATACTCGACTGGTTCACCGTACTTAGTTTTATTACAAATGGATCATTAGATTAGTGAGAATTGTATTTAACTTGCATTTGATATTTGCCTTCTCACAACTGATTACATTTTATCGTAAAAACGTGCTGACAATTGAGAGATATGCTTGTGTGCTTCGACCCAAATTCGCAGACTGATAAATAAACGACGCTTAGACGAAAACATTAATTAAGAGCCCCAGTAACACTCAAAATCAACGAATATTTCGTAAAATAGTTCGTAAATTAAAGTTAACCCATAAACAATCAGTGTTCCTTATAGCAATAGCCAACATTTCACCGCTAGGTGCGGTCTGGTGACATAGATTTAACAAGATACAAAATGCTCTTTTTATTTTTGTGTGGTACAATATATTCAATTTTAATTTCCCGCAACGATGTCTATTCATAAGACACACGAACACTTAATTGGTACATGAACATGTGTTGAATGTATTGTACCACAAAAAAGAGCATTTTGTAAATACTAAGTAAAAATTCTGTGTTATTTTGTTTGTAAATTGTAATAGTTATATTTTAATTCGTTTGGATTGCTGTGTTCACTTGGCTTACTTCACTTCTGAAATACACATGTACTTGGTGAGTGAAGGAAATTAACTAATATGACCCCGTTCTTCCAATTCGAATGGGATTGGATAATAGCATTGATATTTTGCTCCATTTTTACATACATTCAGTATAAGTATATTTTGCGTCCGGGCTATAAGTAACCAACAAAGACGTGCACTACAAATGAAGACCCGCGGCCATTTACAAGAGAGGCAAAATTTCTATCGTAGTCGAATAATGCGAATAAATTAGTATGTGAAATATGTGAATCGTTGCACGCGGAGGCATATTGCACACAGTGTAAGCAATGTATGTGTACATCATGTCATAGGTATCACGGCAAGTTTTTTTGTCAGCCGATATCATACGACAGTGACGCGGGAGACGTTTACCTCGTGCAATGAATGGAACAACGACAACGACAATTATACAAAACATCTTGCTTTGGAATATACAGATACTGCGTCAGGTTGCAGTAGTAGAAATGTCCATGCAGATCATACAAAGACCTGCCCATATGGAACAAAAATATTAGGGCCTGTGAACACAATGCATGACTTTTATTTGTTTAACGAAAAAGTTATGTTTTGATAACATTCAAACAGAATATATTGTTGTTCAAAACCGTCATCAGAAGATGGAAATGGTGCAGAAGAAAAGCGACGTCTTTCTTTCTTCGCTACAAACTACATGCATATCTGACATACTTTTGCACACACTTTGGATAAGCACTGGGAACAACCGGATTTGTCAATTAGACATTCAAACTCATACGTTGACCACTGCATTTATGACGGATGGTGCATGCAAGATATTGGCGTTATTCGATGGCGGTTTTGCAGTCATCGTATTATCTAAAACGGACTTTGATTTGTCTGAACGGCAAATTAAATTGTTTACACGATGTGGTTTTTTTAAGGGCGAATTGGCTGTCAAAATGAAAAAGACTATGTTGAAAACTCCAACATACCTGCAATCAAATGCTAACGAGGACATTTTGTATGTCTCTGATGGTGAAACAAACTCTGTGAGCGAAATAAATGCGCATGGATGTGTTCTTTTCGTATTCACTTCTACATCTATGTTTGCACTAAAAAGTCTAGCGGTAGATTTGGAGGGTCATATTTATGTTTGATCAAGGTGTGCTACAGATTCATAAAGACGGAAAAGAGAGCAGATTGGTACTGAAGCTTAAGAATAATACGCCAGGCGTACAATCAGTTTGCTTTGACAGAAAACAGAATTGCCTTGTTGTTTTAAAGGACAGTAAAACAGCTAGTGTATTTCGATTCGTAGATTTCCTCAAGAGCGTAACAAACGCATCATACAATAAAAATATCAGTGACCGATGTATATGTATAAAAACATTACAACGAATAACACTTGTTTATTTTCCGAACATGGTATGATTATTCTGTTTTCGAAAAGGGATTTCGTTCAGTGTTAACACTTGTCAGCGTGTTACTGACGTTCATTGAAATAGCATGTGTACCTTGTTGAAGGAAAGTTCTTATTCCTTAAATATATTTTAAAAAATAATAGTATTTCATTTAGTTTTATAGAAGCCAGAGCAACATAGCCTTGTGTTTTGTTTTTACATCAAACGTTACTGTGTCTTCCTGCAAGTGAATCGCGATAATCATAATTGTTAACTACATGATGCTATGTATCTACGCCTTTTAAGATAAAGACTTGATAAGTGTGATACCTTTTTTTGTTTCATGTCATCATGCCTCCTTAACTTTTTTTGCTTTGGTCTACATGCGACTATTGAATGGTTAAATGTCTATTGAATTGGATAGTAATGTATTGTATCGATGTTTTATTAGTTGTTTGATGCTATGAGGTCGAGTTTTATTTACTCTAATATGTTGTGTGTGTTGTTTTTTTCAATAAACACCAAATGCTTTGAACTGTACGTTCAATGGCAATTACCCCAGTGGTAATGAGTATTTTATGTTTAATGTTTGTGCTGTATGTATTATCATGTTTTGTATGGGTACCGGTAATTTGTAAATCACCGTATATTAAAGACTTCCGTTGCGTAAACCGAATTAAGTAATAGATAATGTCTCTGGAAATTCATTGTTCCTTTATTAGGTAAAGTGCGCTCTTATATCGGCTTCAGCCCCAAGGCTGTGCATTGACGGCTCTAAGGTGGTGATCGTAGTTTTATTCGTGTGTGATTTTATATGTCGTGTACCCGTGTCCCATGTCAAATTGTTGGGCAATCGGCCACTTGCTATAAACAAGGACCTCGTGGTGATGGTAAGAGTTATCTTTTACTGATAAAACTTGAGTTTCACTGCGTACATATTCTTATAAGTGGTGATTGTGATGTTGTTTCATACTTGAAAAGCCAAGCAGCTGATCGCATTTATTCAAAATCTATATTTTGTAATCCTTTATTTTACTAACATTTGTTCCCCTAAGACAGCCAATGAAGAATGTTCGTATGCAATTTATGCAAATACAAACAACGCATATTGGGTTTTCTCTATAGAATTGCCCCTAAATATTTAAATATTTGTACTTTGTCTTTAATACATGTAATTTTGTTTTATTGTTAAACTTTTACGGCATGCAAAATCATATAACAGGGTGCTTTAAGATTCCACTTATTGTTGTGTGTGAAGGGTATAACAGTAATATCATGATGTATTTAAAGTACATGTGACATTAAAATGTTAATATCAAAAAACAGCAACAATAAAACATGTTAGTCTTACGTTTGCGATTGTTAAGTAATTCATGGAAAGTTAAATTGATAGATGATATGTCGAAATATAAACATTAATGTATTTTATAGAAGTGTGTATACCACAAGCAATATAAGTGCTAAATGACTCTTTGAACATGTACTCAAAACATTATACATAATATATGATGAAAAATAACGAACCATTTTAAACGCCTTTAACAAATAAAGAAAGGTATTCAGTGGTCGACACTTAAGACGATCAGCTGGATCGTAACCACGATATGTTTGAAAGGACCATATAAATCCGAAAGGTAGCTGATGCGTCTGTGTTGTTACTTTTGGGTGCGCTTACGGTCAAAATCAAATAATTTAATTACAATTGCCGGGAAATCTGACCTTAAACCGATATTTAACTTCACTCCATAATGCAAAATTAACGCTAACGACTTTAATTTTTAGAACCACATCAGGCCAATAGTGACGATAAACTAGTTATGAAAATTTCATAAGCGCAAACGTTCGGCATATACAGATCAAAGCATATCGAAGTGTGGGATTTGTTGTGAAAAAATCAACTTGCATTTGCCTTTGCCATTAGATGACTTATTTGTTTGCTGGCATAAAAATTCGTAGTTTAGACAGATCATACATGCGTATCTTAAATACAAAATACCTTTGGAATTGGTTGAACCATAAAACATTTACGCCATAGGATTTGTCGCAGCCTTATATTTTTCAAATTTTGACCCGACATGTAATTATAATAACTAATTTGCCAATGTTTGTCAACTATTCGCCCCGACTTATGAGTGAGCATGTATGGTTCATTATACCGTGTTTAGTGTGTTAATAGAACATAATTGTGCGGTAGCGATTTTGCTATGTTTTATTAATCCGTTATGTGTTACTTCAAGTCTAAGTTTCAGAAGGACTTACTCTTTCTCGTATAAATCATGATAAAGTATTCCTTTTTTCTTCCTGCACAAATAAGTTAATCACGAGCATTGTTATTCTTCTTTATTTGCTCTACAAAATAGAGCGAGTTTGTATTGTGTACTGTTTCAAAAATGATTTTGACAGTTTCTCCAAAATGAACAATTTGCCAAAACATAGGGAACGACAAAACATATTTTCTGACATTGTTCGCTTTAAACTGTAATTAGTATAAAACAAAACAATACTCACAATGTGATCAATAGCAACAGTCGCTATATATACAAAATAGCGAATAAACAGCAAAGTCCGTAATTAACGACTGTTATCGTTTGCTGTTCTTCGTCAAACTCAGTCAGTATGACCTAATGGTTGATTTTATAACAATTGCATTCTAAACTGAAGCATTTACTTTATCACACCAGCCGTGCGGCAACAGGCGATATAAAGATAAAAAAGACATCAAATGCATATCCAGTGTGAAATATAATTTTGATAAAATGTCGATATAAGTTCTTCGTGAGATTAAAACTGAAAACTAGGCTCGTATGTGTAGGAACAATGAAACTCCATAGATATTATTAGAGATAAATATTTGTAAAAACCCGCAAGTGTTTTTAAATCAACCGCCAATTGCCTATACACCACAGTATAATACATACAAAACGACTGTAAACATAACCACGAGGAGCCAAGATGGCCCTAGATCGCTCAAGTGTGTAGTGGGGCGTGGTCAGTTTCGAACTTAGGTCATGATTGAAAGAATCTTTTTAATTTACTATAATCTGATGTCACATAAACACTACCAAAGCTCTACGCTTTGTTGTTTCTGAACATTTATGTTAAATTATTATTCTTTAGAACTCCATATAATACATTTAATACCCACACAGGTCCTAATTGTACCACATGGGCATAACACACATCTTCGTATTTTTTTCACGATTAAAAAAAGTAATATCACTATTAAAGTCAATATATAATCATGTGACTCCTTGTGCGAGGCCAGGTTTTACCCCAGGTACATGATTTGATTTTTTTTGTGTAGGAGACCACTATACGATGTTACACACCAAATATTAAAATCATGACCCTTGCGTTCTGATAGAAAACTTGTTTACTATATACCTTTATATAAATCATGTGACCACTAGGAGGATGTTGCCAGTTTTGACCCCAGCGACATGATTTGAACAATATGAGTATAGTATCACCGGACAGGGGCGATTTGAAAAACTTAGAAAGAGGGTCACCCAAAGTTAATTCCTGTAAAGTTCCGTTAAAATATGCACAACGGTTTGGGAAATGATGTCTTTTGAATGAAGTTTACGGCCGACGCACGAAGGACAAAGGGCGGTCCAAAACAGCGCACCATTTTGATTGCAATATCGAGCTAAAACACACACACAAGTATACCATACCACATATATGCCACAACTCATTTACTTATTGTGCTAATTAACAAAGTTTATTATATTATTATCAAGGATAAATGTTTTCGATTTTATGCTGAATCATACAGAATTATTTTCTATATACCAATACTGTATAGTTTGTCATCTGTATATCAATACCGGTGCAAAGTGTCATATGTTTCTTTTAGTATCATTATTTCATCATTATATTGCTATCATCAAAGTGTGTACATTTGCAAGAATCAAGATTGTATTAAGTAAAACACGGCAAATGCTTTCGGAAGATGGTTTTATCACCTAACATGATTAATTATTAATTTTGACACTCTTTCCACCTTATTCAGGAATCGATATAGACCTTCATTCTTCCTTTTATCACTTTTCGGCAAAGATGACATTTTTCTAAACGTTTGGCACATTCCATGCAGCTTGTGTGGCCACAATCAATGAAAACGCAGTCAACCTCTTTGTCATCAAAACAAATCTTGCATACTGTGAACAGAGAAGTAACATCATGAAACATCAAATACAGTAATACAATGACATAGAAATATCATTTCATCATATGTCTACGTATTCGTAATGTATTGATGCACATTTCGTTATAATTTGCTTGATGACCAAAACGGTCAGAATGACCTTTTTGGTGTAGATAATACATGATGCACGTTTTTATATAATTAAAATGAATTCTGTTAAAATGAATACAATAATACATGCATAACATTCCTTATCCAGTTTATTTGAGAAGGTCCAGCAGCTTCACTCAACAAATCTTTTAAACAGGCCGAAACCCATAATCAAATGTCGATTGTTTCGTTTAAGCGCCAGCGGTGGCTTAAAATATGAGTCAATAAATGCAAACAGATGAATATTTATACATAAATTACTTGCCTTTCTGCTCAACTTTTTTGGCCATGGAGCCTTCGCAATCTGTTTTATTTTCCATAAGGTCTTCGTTTTGATTTATGTCAAATAGACATTGAAGACAAAAGTCCCAAGACCTGTTGTCTGCTTTCCATTTCTGCTCACCAAGTCGTGTCTTTGCTTTTCTTAGAACCATGTCCGTCTGGTTGTGGTGCATGTCATCGGCGCACCGATACATCTTCAAAGATTGCGTTTTCAAATCCATGTCTAATTTGTCCTCAATTATCGTGCGAGTCGAAAATAAACCGCGAGTTCCGTAATGAATGACAGTAATCGTTCGTTGATCTTCGTCAAACTCGGACAGTATGCCTTGATGATTGATTCCATAATATGTGAATTCTACAATGGACCCTTTCTCTAGATCACACCAGCTGTATACATTATACAGTTGCAGTGTCCCATGCGCCGTCGGTAGTGTCCATTCTACATGTTTTCCCGCTTTTGCCCATTCCACAAACTGGAGTGATTTGTTGTAGCTCGCATGATGGCGTTTCTCGCCTACCCTGCTCCGGGCTCTTTTTACAACTGTGTCCGCCTCGAATGTTCTGCCGTCGAATGACATGACGTGAACTGTCTGCGTTCTTACATTAAAGACTGTTCGCTCCTCCGCGATTGTCTGTTTTGCGAACAACGACTCAGCTCCATAATGTATAACATCCAAAGAGCCTTCGTACTCATTGTTCGGTGTAACTTTTACCACGATGCCTTCGTGAGAGAGCCCCCAATATTTGTAGACAATAACATCACCAATCTGTAATTGGCCAATGTTCGTGATACGCCGCATGGTTCCAGTTTCATGACGATAAATCGCTGTTGTAAAATAAATTTGGAACATCATTATATGTTGATGTTATAAAATCTCGTGCATGCAATGAAAAAAAAATACATTGACCTCAATATACACAAATGTTTACTCTACATTGCTTCATCAAAATATTGTTTTATTATTTTTTATTTCAAAATAACAGAAGACAAAACACGGGGAATCTAAACAATGAAGCTTACATCAAACGTACCTTGCTATGAAGTTATTGATCCCATTTTTCCGGCCTTTTTGTTAACCAATTGAATGCTTTTCACATTGACCCGCATAATAACAGATTGCTCATATTCATATCGTTATATTATTAGGAAATGTATTTTGTTACGTTATTGCTATATGTATTGCTCTTAACAGATAACACATTCGTTTTGAACACGCGCTGATAATTGTCCGATGGCCGTATTTACCTTAACCAAATTAGAACACTGAACATCTGTGTATGAGAATTGACAAATTAACGTTTGTATACATGAACTGAAACAAGAAATGTATTTACTAATATCGGCGTTGAAATTGAAGGGATGCAACTGGTCACTAAAACATTAACGGTTAACCTATTATAATAACCGCTTTATTAACCGGTTAACCAAAACAAAACTCCAATTATGTATGTATAATCTTAAAATTGTCATATTGCACGGATAAGAACTATCTTCGAAAACGAAAGTAGGCTATGGCAGCTTACGTAATAAAAGGGGCGATTACTGGAAATACTGGAAATACCGGACCAACAGGAATCTACCGGAATCTACAAGAATATACAGGAATTTTAAAATTATACCAAAATTTGCAATAAAGTTATATTTAATAAATTATATGATATTTTATTATAAACTATGCCACAAATTATATTTGTATTGTGAAAATCTTTGACCAAAATTGAAAGCTTGCCAAAAATCAACATTTCTTTTGCCTATATATCGAAAACAAGTTGTTTTTGTTCTCTCAAAATAAAAAGGTAGTACACGGATAAACAACACGTTTCCCTCAATCCGAGCACATTATTTATTCCAAATTACCTGATTAAATAGAAGTGGTAATTAAAAACATTTTGGCAACGCTATATTTAAATGAATCTGATCGAAAATTAAATGTGCTTAAACGTAACTTTTATATGAACGGCATTAATGTTTTAATAAATGTTTCGAAATAGTTTTAGCTCTAAGAATTGACCTTAAGGGACGGCGTCGCAGTACCCGGGACAGTTTTTACAACGAATTCCTTAATTTAAGAACATACGGTTGTTTCTGTTTTAATATATATGCTAAACACAGACGTTGATTAGGTCATTTCTAAATTCTTTTAAATGAAGAATAATGCAATTAGAGGTGATAAATGTCATTTAGAACGTACGGAAATGTGCTTTTAGAGCATCGCAGTTTTAACAATTATGGTCGTTGACTTCTGTTTATGGTTGAAAAATTCTTAATTTATACAAACATAATCATCCCAAACCTCCGTTCCAACGGATCGCTAGTTTACAAAAAAGAGGGTAGAGGTGCATGATAGCGTTCAAAGCAAAATCTATGACATATTCTTGTGAAATTCAACCCTAACGGAAGGCCATAAACTAAAATGAAAGGCCAGTGTCTAAATGTTGTACAGTGCTATTACGCCTAACCCTCTTGTGGCATATATATTCATTCAATTTCTCGAAGAAACGTTTATTCAAACAATTAAAATACGCGCCTAGCTGCTTGTTCAATGTCTCCTTTCTTTTCGATCCTTACTTTTATTAGCAAACTTATGTTTACAGTTATAACGCATCAGATGGAAATTGATATGTTTTCTTAGCGGGAACTTATGAGATTTATGTGTGAAATGTTGACGATGATAATCCGCATTCAAAGAATAAACAACATATAACCAAAAATTATAAAAATTTCAGTAATTTCGTGTTTAACATGGCTCAGATGACATTCTTTTGCATGAGGCAAAGACAATTCCTTCTATACTCGGTGCAGTGTTACTTTTTTTTAATTCAGTCACTCAGTCACTTTGGTTCCTATTGTAAGTAGTTTCACTTCATGTGGAATATATCATGGATACATGCGTCTTTCTACCGATTTATTCTCATGCATAAGATGACGAATACGTAGACGTTGACGTAGACGATTCTGTTATGACGTCTCGTCTATAATGTGACGTAAAACGCGTAAATGCACGTGACGTCGTGGCGCGAAACATAAGAGCGTAGGTTCTTATACCTATATTAAGAAATCGTTATACCATGAGTAGTATAACTGACAATGCATAATTGTTAAAGGTAAACCAACTAGGACTTCTATAGTTTTTAATATAAACAAATTATCCGACACGTGCCTCTGCCCATTTGTAACTCGAAATTCACTCCCTCCGTACAAAGATGAAAGGCACGAAACTGTAGCTGGAAAAAAGTCACCCAAATATGACTGCTGAAAAGGTTGGCATACATCGTTAATATTTCAAATGTACTGAATCCACGTTGATTGTCGAATGTTCGAACAGTTCCAATTTTATTTCGAAGATTTACTTTTAGCAAAAATGACCGGTTTGAACTATTGTGACCGATTTAACTAGCAATCGGTTTGACTTGTGTAAATGTAGCAGGTGCGCGTTGCTGAGTAAACTAAATGTTATTTTTTCTCATATTTTTTTACTAAAAAATAATAGATACATGAAATAAAACGTTATTACATGCATTTATAAGAAAATTTTGGTAGCCTTTAAGGTAAATCAGATTTTATTTATGTAAAGTCCGTTAATATAATGCTAATTTTATATCGATAGTGTAGATCAAGGATATTTCGGACAGTCGTGTAATTTCGTACAAATGTGTCAATCAACTTTCTAACGTATTCTCAAGTTACATGTACAAGTTGCACCTTATTGAATGACTACATTGTTTTTAATGGTTAAGAAGGAAAAATAATGGTGGCCTGTAAGTAAACGTATGATGATTGATCTGAATTGATACGTTGCATGACCTTGTATAGTTGCAAACATTTCAATTGGTATTTAATCATTAATGCATGTTTAGTAAAATATGGTCATCTGTATTCTCGTGGTACTTAACGGTCAAAAAAGGTCAAATAAAAATGAAAGCTGAAACAAATGCTAACTTTATAAATTATGGACAGTAAATTAATCAGGGCTCCCTCTGGGCTTCAAAAGTTGTCGCCACTTACTTTCGCCAAATTCAAAAAGTTGTCGCCAAACTGGGACCACATTGATCAAAGACAATCATGTTTTAATAATACAAACAACTAAGCATTTTACAGTTTATTAATAATTTGATTTAATAAAGGCACATTAAATAAGTTCATTTAATAACAGCACATTTAATTATTGTTGTTCTTGTTAATGGAAACCTCCTTGGCAGCCTGCATATGTTGCCACAGTTTGGATGCTTCAGCAGCTTTTGGGTGATCTGAAAATTCAAAAAGGAAATTTAATAGAAATATAATAGACTATGAATAGAATAATATTAACATCAATGTAACAGTATGCTGCATAAATGTTTCAGAATTATTTATTTAAACATAGAATCACACAGATGTTCATCATCTGAAAAGGAAAATTAAATTAATGGTTTTCACACCTATTTCTTGACAGAAAGGGCTAGGATAATTGCCACCATCCATTATTGTTGTCTGAAATAACACAAAACATATTTTTACAAACTTTCAACAACAAACTGAATTGTCCGAATTATAACATATCCGAAATATAGTACATCGAGTGAATTACATACTTTTCATTTCAGAAATTGTTGGTATCTTAATTAAAATATATCCTAACCAGAACATAATAATGAAACTATTGTTACAGAAATGCTCACAAATAGCTGTTGGAACAAGTTTTCATGTGTTCTTGTGGAGAAATTATAAAACGTGGATAAATGCTTTTGCCATGGTATTGATTAAAGAAATAGCAGAGAATATTACGTCATTTTAATATAGCATCTATGTAAATTTTTTAATTAATTTATTGCCTTTAATCTCACCGATTGTGCTAAAAACAATCGATACTTAACTCATTATTGTCGAGCTAACAGACTTTAATCTGCTTCGTTTACTGTGACTTACACTTCACACTTAAGCGCAAAGTAAGTATATTTCAATGTTGTCTTATCTCTGAAGCAATAAAACTGACGACCAATTAAGATAACCTGTAACAACACCCCAAATAGTCGCAATTATGACCATAACATGCCACTTTGCAGCAGTCGGCACGCTTCATTGATTTCAGCAGTATCGCTTACGTCATTGAAATCTATAGAATAACGACTGCCGTAAAACAGAGCTTTTGATGTAGTGTTTTTCCCAGGAGGGCAAAGTGGCATGTTGCAGTAAATTCAAAAAGAGCATTTTAACGCGCGGTTTATGCAAAAAAGGGCAGACATACGCGTGGTGCCTTTTTAGCTATGAAAGTACTGTAATACTTAATAATTACTTATCAATGATAACGGCTATGAGTATACTTGTATATGTAATTTTTACTTATAATGTGATTACAACATTTATCATTAAATTGAAGAGATGCATATCTTGCTTTCGTGCATTTCTTACACATAATCATTTGTGAAACAATGAAGACAACATGTTGCAGGTAACACAGGATATATTGTATAAGGGCGCATGGCGAGTTTTTCCTTTGAAAAGGGCAGAGTGGCGATCAGGGAAGGCGGCGTGGCTGATCGCCACGCTAAAAGGGCCTGGGAAAAACACTATTTTGATGTCATGTTAAGGAAATACTACGCCGAAAAATTAGAGAAAATTTGGCGCCAGATTTTTTAATTTGGGGCCATTTGCAACAATGGCGATCGACAGAGGAAACCCTTGTAAAAATAAACTTATTTCCCGCTGATATCAATTATAATTTTATTAAAATATAGTGTTAATATTGCATGTAAGGCAGTTGAGATACAGTAGTATCCCTTTTTGCATTGTGTGATGCCATATTGGTATTCTGGTGGTTAGTAGGTCAACAGGCTGTATGTCACTAAATCACAGTTGGTTTATAATATCTTCCAAGAAGCTTCAATTTTGCAACAGTATTACAGTGCTCCAGCTAGACCTAAATGGAAGTGCGCCCTGCCTTCCCGAAGCTCCACCCTGCCCCTCCAAGGCCCCACCCTGCCCTATTATTTTTAGGACATTTTATAATTTATAAATCTTATGACACTGTTATTAATTTGTTCCTCCTTGTAGAAATTTTATTTGCATGGTTAAATAATAATGGAAATAATATTGTAACAATTATTAATAATATAAACATTAATATGCAACAGGGAGCATTCCTGATATGACCACGCGCTTGAAAGTGCCCTTTTGACAAAATACAGTGCCCTCGAAAGTGCCCTTTTCACAAAAGCCCCCCTCCCCCCCCCTGTTCTTTTTAAATCCTAGCTGGAACACTAAGAAAACACTATAATAAAACATTAAACTTGATATTAACATGAATATTAATAGTTCAACTGTCGTATGAACTGCATCACTGTCATAATACCACTCCTCTGGACAATGGATGCACTTGAAAATGCTTTCCCTTCTAAGAAATTTAACTTTTGTTTTGTGATGCATATCAAATGGCGGGAGCTAGTAAAATTTGCATTCCAATGAGAGTCAGGCGAAGAGAAAGTGCGATCAGACGAAATGTAAACATGTTGAAAATTAGGTAAATCATTGAAAATTTCAATGAAAGTACCGTTAAATTGGGTGAAAAAAAAGTTTTTTCATGGATGACAACAAGTTACCAAAATATTTGTCATGATCACAACTAAACCTGTTTTCTGACAGAAATGGAAATTGGGTCATGAATAATGAATGACCTGTTAACAGCATAAAGAGGCCCAACTGAAATGCAGAGAATATTGATACCGCGGAAATAGCGATACTGCGAGAATACCGATTCCAACTTTATATCTAAAGCAAAGTAAAACTAAATTTGCATCAAACCTATCATTAATTAGATGATCATTTCTTATGTAAATCTTGAAGTTTCCAATAAGGTAACCTATTTGACATAAACATTATTTATCACAGGAAGCATGGATTTCCGAATTTCTGCATCATTAAATGGCAATATATACTTCAGATCAAGGCTTCACTTATTCACAAAAAGAGTCCATGCAAAAACACGCCAAAACTTTGTAATTGATTGTAGCACAAAACTTGAGTAAAACATACATTTACTGTTTGATGTTATCAAAATGAATTTCTCATAAATCTTAAACCTATTTAAGTCTAATATTTTACAAGCCAAAACCATATAGGATAATATATTATGTAGGGAGGAAGAATCACTGACCATTGTTAGATGTTCTTGATTCTAAGTGTACCGGTACATCAATCTATTCCTAAATACTGTGATTTTAATGATAGAGAATACCAGTTATTCCTAAATACATACGGTGATTTCAATGATGTACTATAGTACATTTTTTCCACAGGGAAGCATGTCCTCTGACCTGGTTGCTACGTGGTCCGTGTCTTTGCCAGATGGGAAGCACAAGGTGGAGTTTGAGCATGGAACCACATCTGGGAAACGCGTCATCATAGTGGATGGAAAGGTAGGGACAGTAAAACTAGTGACGGTTTAATTTATGTAACTTTTTGTTGACTTTAAATTGTAATATTGGATACATGCGTGTGGCACCTTACAGTTAACTTAAACTATCAACAAAATCAAAAGAAAATATTGTGCGGGTTCATTTTCTGAAAAAAGACATTTCATAATAATAGCTTAAGGGCATACTCACTTAACAATTTTTGTCATTGGGCACTTTTATTTTTATTATTTCATGAAAACTTCATTGTAAAAATTACATGATATCTTATGTTACTATCAATTGTAAGAAATATTTCGTAAATAAGATGTACAAGAATCACTGATTTGTAATTGGTGGGCCACTTTGGAATTTTGCAAAATTATGGTCTACAGAGGCTTTAAGTATCCTAGGCTAGAAAAACAATTTCCCCACTGCCTTGTTGGTGTAACTTGCATCAATCTTGAGGGTGATTAAAGGAGCTTAAATAGTTTTACTTGCTGTTATCTCTTATTGATGTATATACATATATATTTATTTAATAATGAAAAAATTGAAGCATTGAGGAAGTAACATGTTACCATTGAGGAATTTCTCAAAGTTTGAGTTCGGATACGTATGAGCTATGGTTATGTCAAACTCCGAATTTCATTCCCATTGACTTCGAGATAAAAAAAGTTCAGCTGTTTCTCTGTAAGATACTGTCCTGTAGATATTCAATTAAAACTTCACAAATGTCTTGGGGATTATCATGTGATGTCACAGACCAACTCCAAGTCCCATAAGTATGATCTGCAATATAGATGAATTATGCCCTTTTTGTACCCAGAAAATTCAGGTTTGCCTACTCAAAGATTTATGTGACAATTGGGAAAAGGCTGTATGTGTTAATTGTTCACATTGTGTCTGTCACACTATACTTATTTCTGTTTCCAACATAGTGTTAAATGATGATGATGATGATGTGATGATGATGATGTGTTGATGATGATGATGATGATGATGATGAAGAAGATAATCATGATCATGATAAATATAAAAAGGGTGTAACCTTGTAGGAAATTCATCGCGAAGAATGGATGTTCAAACTAGTTGGCAAAGAACACTTCAAAGTAGGCCAGGCGAAATGCACAATCTCCATCGATGCCTGCTCCGGGTTTGCCTACGAGTACACCTTAGAAGTGAACGGGAAACCACTGGAAAAGTTCCGAGAGAACCAGAACAAGATACAGAAATGTTGGTGCTTCACTCTGGGGTCACAAAGTAGCACACCATTCCGAGTTGTTCTTGGTATGTGTTTCCCAGTGTTCGAGTGTTGGCAATCTTGATGGGAATGTGTCTTTTATTTATTTGCACTGCCATCTAATTAATTGTCTTGAGAGCAACACAAAATTCCATTTGAAATAAGTGATTTTAATGATGAATTTTATAATTATAGGGATGATGCTTCTTTAAAATGCCTGTACACAATCTGTTACTCAAATATTTATTTATTATACCCCCACAAACCAAGTTAAGGGGGTATATAGGAGTGAACTTGTCTGTCTGTTGGTTGGTCGGTTGGTCCGTATTATGTGTCAGCTCTCTAATTCAAGTTGTTTTCATCCGATCTTCACCAAACTTGGTCAGAAGTTGTATCTAGATAATGTCTAGGTCAAGTTTTAATATGGGTCATGCCGGGTCAAAAACTAGGTCATGGGGTCACTTAGTGGGTTTTAAACATTCAGCATGTTGTGCGCTCTCTAATTCAAGTAGTTATCATCCGATCTTCACCAAACTTGGTCATAATTTTAATATAAGTGATCTCTAGGCCAAGTTTAAACATGGGCCATGCCAGGCCCAAAACTAGGTCAAGGGGTCACTTAGTGCGTTTTTTAACATTCAGCATGGTGTCTGCTCTCTAATTCAAGTAGTTTTCATCCGATCTTCACCAAACTTGGTCAGACGTTTTATCTAGATGATCTTAAGGCCAAGTTCGAACATGGGCCGTGCTGGGTCAAAAACTAGGTAACGGGGTCACTTAGTGCGTTTTAAACATTGAGCATGGTGTCCGCTCTCTAATTGATGTAGTTAACTTCCGATCTTCACCAAACTTGGTCAGAAGTTTTATATAGATGCCGGGCCAAAAACTATGTCATGGGGTCACTTAATGCGTTTTACACATTCAGTATGGTGTCCGCTCTCTATTTCAAGTACTTATCATCCGCTCTTCACCAAAATTTGTCGAAAGTTTTATCTAGATGATCTCTAGGCCATGTTCGAACATGGGCCATGCCGGGCCAAAAACTAGGTCACAGGGTCACTTATGAGCGTTTTACACATTCAGCATGGTGTTCCCTATTTCTAGTACTTTTCATCAGCTCTTCATGTGGGGGTATTCGTCATATCTGTGACAAAGCTCTAGTTGACATTTGTTTACTGAATGAACTAAAGAACAGAAAGGGAATACCACCTGCAAGTGTTTTGATAAATTCATGTAAAATCTTAAAACCCCTATTATTTTTAGAGTTACTGTATTAACACAATTTTATGCAAACTTGCCGAAGAAAACATTACCAGTACATGTACCAGTATTTATTTATTTTACAGAAAAAGACACACTGAATGTATGGGTGAATGGCAGGGTAGTAGAGACTACAGTAAGTATTACTAGTTGTGATTCCTAGTTGAAAATAATAGCTGGTGATTACAACATACATTAAAATCCTGTTGCGTCAAACAGATTCAGTGGAACTCAAAAAGTACTAAAGCTAGGTTGAGGAAACTTGGTATATAGATATAGGGCCACATGGTGAATATGCACATATATTTCCCTTTTTTTTGGTCAGACAAAAATTCTTGCTTTGGTTAAAGAGATAATTGAAAACTTAAATCTCAACTTAAATAAAACTTATAAAATTTCTGTTCTTACTCCAACAACATTTACTGAGTAGGGGACTGCTGTTTTGTCTGTGACAAAGCTCTTTTCTTTTTGATCTTTCAAGTAAATTGGTGTTTGTCTTTCAACAAAATTAAGAGGTTGCCGGGGTGTAGTAGATATGGTGTCGCCCTAGTGACTGGGACGTCATCAATTCTATCCCTACTGGGAGCTTTCGTTAGATCTCCTCAAAAGACACCAAGTACTGGTTCTACCCAGGATACAGACTCAAGGGTGTTTCAATAAGCCATAGGCTTTCATGCAATCCAGCTAAAATACATAAATTAAATTAAGTAAATGTGTGTTTCAGGGTGAGTTCACAGATAACGGTACAGAGACCCACTTTGCACTCGGAGAGACCCTGCACTCGGCATACATAGAGGCAAACAGCAGTGGAAAACGCCGCGAGGGTATTGTGCACAGACTTTTCATTGACGACCAGGAAATTCCACCTGCAAAGGATTAATTTGAGTGTGCACTTGGTCTTGAAATATGAATTGACAATGCATTTTTGTTGCGTTCTGCGAAAATTAGGCTTAATGCATGTGCTTAAAGTGTCATCCCAGGTTAGCCTGTGCAGTTTGCACAGGCTAATCAGGGACAACACTTTTCGTCTACAGTGTATTTTCGTTTAAAAGAGAATTTCTTTAAATGAAAAAATTCATAAAAGCAGAAATGGTCATCCTTAATTAGCCTGTGCAGAGTGCATAGGCTAATCTGGGACGACACTTTAGGCTCATGCAATAAGCCCAATTTTCCCAGAATGCCGCTCATTTGATACATGTTGGCAATCAGGGTGTTTGATGGAAATCATTTTTATGCTTCTCAATAGGGGGGAGCATATAGTACCTTCTTTTTCCATCTGTTCTAATGCTAATTTTGATGAAATTGTGTTTGCAAAGTCTGCAATTCACAAATTTCTTTGAAACTTGTTTCCGTCCTTCTTAAGGTTGAGTCCATCCATAGTTCTTTTAGCATCCCTGTAAGTTTGACACACAGGAGGGAAGCCCATATATAAATTTTTATTTTTGTATTTATGCTATAATAGAGACAAGGAGTTCAACTTCGTTTGCTGTAAAACTAGACCCTCTTTACTGTAAACCATGTAACTCGAACAATTTTTAACAAATCAGCTACACACCGGTTGTTTTTGAAAGCTAATGAAATAATTTATCAGGAAATATTAACATCAGTACCAGTGATCCAGCAGTATTTTGATACCAGCCCTCAAAATCCCCCTCCTGTGGTTTGACATGCACATATTGTAAATTTTATTGTGATCCAATGTTTTTTTTGGGAGTTTATTGATCTGAAGTAAAAAGTAAGACACTTCTTTTGCTCTACAATCACATTTTTCAGGCAGCACCCATACCATGTGCCATCTGCATTTTATCTGGTAGGTCTGGTCTATTAATCTTTGATAGAAAGTTTCCCTCAATTTCTAGTTTGCAAACATTGACAAAGTGAATTGTTGGGGGGCATCCATCAATTTGACTTAAACTCTGGTTGAAGGGGGTTGACAATATAAGGGAACTCATTTGTGTGTCAAGTTAGAAAGGTACAGACAAACGTCCAGAATCAATTTCAGTGTCTTTTAAGACTTTCAATGTATATAAATTAATGATTGCATAATAATCTATTAATTTCAGTGCTATAGGGTACTCTGTATTGTACATATTTTTCTATGTTTTCATTCTGGCAAAAAGGTACATAAATATTATTTGAAATATTTAATTATTAAGATCTAAGATTGGAAATTAAGAAATGAAAAACAACTTGCCTATTTTTACTATCCATTATATGTATAAAGTGCTTGAATATAATTGAGATGTGATAGCTTTCTAAAATTGAACTCCTATGTTTGGCTGTTTGGAGCAATCAAAATGGATTTTTTCTATATATATATATGTCACGTAGTAAATTTTGTTTCATAATGTTCTTATTATATTGGTATACCACAAAAAGTTATACTAATGCTTTCATTTACTACTTAACATGAAAATGAATTGTGTCGTATAATATTGCATAATTTATGATTTAAGTTAAATATTATATGTAAACATATGTCCTTTTTAATATATTATACATGATTTAAGTTAATATTAATGTTAATATATGTCGTTTTTCACTATGTGTTAATGTTGCACTTGTTTAGTGGACACCTTTACTTACTATTACGAGTAATCGTTCGATCTTGACAAGACAGGGGACTTGGCAGGTACTTGTCCTATATTTGGTTATTCTTTTGTTGTTGTCTCCAGTATGAATCTTTCTTTTTATCTTGTAAATAAAACCATTTAAACAGTGATAATTCTTTATTGTTGGCGCTGCTGGAGTTTCGTATTTCCGATGTAATTTCGCTCACATGTTCAGGGATATAGTGAGAACCCAATGTGGATCCCATAATGGTAAAACAATAGCACTTATAAGTGTTTTATACTGATGTAAGATCAAATATCAGTTGCTCAGAAACATGTTCTACCATACGAGGACAAACAAAACAAGTTTTATAAATACAAATAAAAAACCTTTCATAGCATTTTCCAGACAATGCTTCAATATGGGCTCCATATGGGTTGCTGAGCTAACCCATATGGAACCCATAGGGGCTTGTTTGCTGAGACAGTCTGTTTAACGTTGGGTGCTGAAGCTTGACTTGTAGTTCGAGCACACTAGTTGGAATAGAACGGAAAGGCGAGATTTGTAGTTATGTATAATATTATATGCGACATTCTTATATTCATTGTGACATACAGGAACTAAACAAGGATTTCCGCGCACTCGTCAATAAGAATGCTGTAAGATACTTAATTGGCATTTCACAATGATTTAGATATTAAAATATACAAGAAACATATTGAACAAAAATGTTCTATAAAAAACCCTCCCTCCAAGTATTTGAGTAGTTATTATGTGAGTATTAAAGACTATTGTGATTAAAGAACTAGATAACAAAACATATTACATTTAACAGTATGAAACAACTGAATATATGCAAAAACTGAATACATGTAACTTATTACAAAATGAACATGTGCATCCTGGAAATGTTAAGGAATGTACATAGTCTTCAAAGCATTATCATATCAAATAATACAATAACGTTTTGTGTTTTTAAGTAGTAGAATTTATTGACAACTACCGGTATTCCTTTTGTAGGCTAATGAACTGAAAGTTGACCAATGCCAAACATTGACTTTAGTAATATATATAAATATTCTTACTAATTACTTAAGTCAATTAAAAACAAGTGATGTGTTTGTTAAACACTATGTCCCCTTTTGAGCGATTTTGACCCATATATTTGACCTTGAAGGATGACCTTGACCTTTCACCACTCAAATTGTGCAGCTCCATGAGATACACATGCATGTCAAATATCAAGTTGCTATCTTCAATATTGCAAAAGTTATGGCCAATGTTAAAGTTTGTGCAAACCAACAAACAAACAGACAGGGAAAAAACAATATGTCCCCCAGTATAGACTGCGGGACATAAAAATCCGACCGGTTTCGCTCAGTTCATCAGGGCATATACCACACATGTAAACTTTTATTTCCGGTCAATGACATAGAATACTGGATTCCTATCAATAGATACACTTGATTCATATTACACAATATATAAGGCTTTATTTATATTTTCATTAATGTCGAAATAATGTTGATTATATTTTTGAACATAATTTAGAAAAACATATTTGATCAGAAAACGAACCCGCAAAATTTAATTTTTAATATAATAATGTGTGCATTCTTTAATTATTGTTTGCCTATTTTAACGATATCAAATGTAAATTGTTATCTCTAAATTTCATGTTTTATGTAGACTTTTGTGGTGTCAGAAGTACAAAACCATAAGTAATCACAATCTGATGTTAAAAATGAAACTATCATGGTTAGCCGTATAACAATATATGAATATTGCATTAATATGTGGTTGCAATATAAGCCGTTTAAGCTTTTTTATAATTGATTTTAAATCCAAATCTAAAAATAACTATAAATTTATAAAGATATAAGTACATAGCTTCTGGATCTCTATTTGCTCAACGTTTACATATATTTTCTTTTCATTCGTTTCATTACCGTTGTCGCTTAATTCTATAATCGTATTGGATTGTTTCCTTTGTTTTCTATTGTTGAATGCTTTGAATTTTACAGGTACACTTATGCTATTTAGATATTGTTATAAAAATCATAATATATAGTCTCATAAAACTTAACACTAAGCACAGAGTGGAAGGATAAAATCTTATCTTTTTACTCGAGCTAAAATGAAATGATCGAATTTTCATTCATTGGTTTTCTCGCTCTTCTCATTCACCGCATATCATGAAATAGTATATGTACTTGCATTAAAAGGAGCTGATAATCGATGAACTTCATTAAACATTAATAATAATGATCATCTTTTTTCAACAAGATTGAGCAATAACTAAATTTATAAACATCACTTGTTGCAACATTATACACGTTATTTGTCTCATAATTCGTCGTCACTCACTGTTTTTTTTAACTTTGGTATGCCTTTTGATGTCAATATAATCTTATAAAAGTCTCCATCAACGACCAGTAGTTCTGAACCTAGAAACTGTACGCATGTAGCCATAAGTCCCCTTTGTGGGTACAACTTATTTGTTTTTACATTTCTTAGACACCATGTCGAGTCTTGTTTTTCTATTTGATAAAACCCGTTGCTTAAACGTTTATCGTTTGTAAAATCATTGTTCATGCTCCTCTTATCCTTGTCGCTGCTATCTCCGGTTCGCTGTGTAAAATAATTGTTCGTGCTCCTCTTATCCTTGTCGCTGCTATCTCCGGTATGCTGTAAAAATATTAAAGTGTAAAATTAGTATTCCTTAAATTACTGTATAACACAGGTCATATTTATTATTTTCTTAATAGTGTACAGCTCAGTTGGTAAATACCGTAAGAAAATATGTATCACAATACCGTACTGTGAATTATAACGTTAAATATACAATTAGTTAGAATGAAAGAGTAGATGATTATTGAAAGTGCGTGTACTATTAACATACATTTGAATTTCAGTATCAATCTGATTTTTTTTTTTTATGATATCTTTGATAGCTATTGCAGTGGAATAAGTAGTAAATATAAGTTCTTGTGCTTTTTTTTTTAAATTTAATTGTCTAACCAACGTCTGCGTTAAGAAGTTTGGTTTGAAGATAAATTACTTTTCGGTGAACGTTATAATATGTACGGAATACCGTTAGGGCCATCGTGGTTCCACATTAAAATCAAGAGGGCGACAATGCGACCACGCGATAGTACGATGGCGGAAATGCGATAATACGATGACGACAGTGCGACAATACGATGGAGACAGTGCGATAGTACTATGGCGACAACGCGATAGTACGATGGCGACAATGCGATAATACGATGACGACAGTGCGACAATACGATGGCGACAGTGCGATAGTACGATGGCGACAATGCGATAGTGCGATAATACGATAACGACAATGCGATAATACGATGACGACAGTGCGACAATACGATGGCGACAGTGCGATAGAACTATGGCGACTGTGCGATAATACGATGACGACAGTGCGACAATACGATGGCGACAGTGCGATAGTACGATGGCGACAATGCGATAGTACGATGGCGACAATGCGATGATACGATGGCGACAGTACGATATGACTATCGCATTGTCGCCATCGTACTTTCGCACTGTCGCCATCGTATTGTCGCATTGTCGTCATCGTTCTGTCGCATTGTCGCCATCGTACTATCGCATTTTCGCCATCGTACTTTCGCATTGTCGCCATCGTACTATCGCATTGTCGCCATCGTACAATNGGTGCGAGCGCGACACGCGTGTGTGTCACTCTACTTAAAAGTGCAAAACAACAAATCAGTTTTATCATTTTCTTTACTAAATTAAGATTTTTTAAAGGGGATTTCGATAAAACTACAAGAACATATTGAAGCTTCCAATAGCAAACACTCGCGCGCGTACCGACATCCCCAAAGTGTCCACGTGTAATGGTGGTATTAGTAATAAATAACCCTTCTAGGATGGAATTTATCAATGTTATTTATGAACTTATTAACACAAAAAGTTTGCACTTGTTTATGACACAAACTAGCGATTTATAACGGGGATTTCGATAAGTTACGGAGAGCAGCTAGCGAAATCCCTCATGTGTGTACATATCAATTTTATATAATTCATAGTAAGCATTGCATATATATATATCAATTTGTATAATGGAAAGTGCTACACAAAAAATAAGTTGGGTAATTTTCTGAAATTAATTAACGTTCTATAATAGGGATTTCTTTAATTCTACACATTGAAGCTACCACTTGCGCTTGTCAAAGTCACGTTTCGGCTTCAAAAATTGTATACATTAAATGCCTCCAAATATTTTTTCTGGATACCGACCGTCCGACTTACATAGACCCCCTTGACACAGTTTCACAATACTTCATTAACTTTTTTTCAAAGAAAATGAACAAAACTCGTCGAAAACATGTGTATCTAGACAGTCGGCTTCGGACAGTACCGGAAAATGGCGGACAGGCCCCGTGTTCACAAAACATTTTTTGCAATCGAAAATCGATTTTGCTTGTCATTGAAAATGGATTTCCATTGTAGTTGATAGGCAAAAATGAAAATCGATGTCAGTTAAAATCAATTTTTGATTGCAAAATCGTTTTGTGAACACGGGGCCAGGTCGATAGCACCGGCGCAACCGATTAATCGATCGCTGATTGTTCGATCGATAGTTAGATAAGAAATTGATTGACAGCTGGCAAGATGGCAATTCTTTAAAGATGTTATCGATTTGTTTTTATCTATTGAAAAATGTGTTAATGCCAAAAAAATGTAGAACAGTATAAACCATTTCAAGAAAAACAAATGGTATGCTATTTGTGACTTGGAATTCACAAGATTCAAATGCAGTCGGAAATGCGTACTTTTTGGCGAATACAAATATACATGTTCCTTTCAAATTAGAACGTATGTAATAGTGTCTTCATTTGTGAACTTATTTTCAAGGTGCAGTGTTCATGGGGAAACGAGACAACATGTTCATCCAACCTGTTCTGCAGAATTTGCCACGAAAACTGATTTAACAAGACACAGAAGACGATAACCAGGAACAGTTAAAATAGTATAAGGCACACAAATAAGGATACATATCAATATATTTCCATTTGTTAATTTCTGTTGTTTCTGAAGTAATATATGTCGTGCATTGTGACATCAATCTTAATCTGTAATATCTAACTCTAAATTAGTATAAATTACGTTGTTTCCGTGTTTTGCATTGAATGTAACGACTGCATTTATTCGGCTACTGCCGTTTGCATTTTTTGGCTACTGACGTTTGCCATTCTAAAATGTACTACTCACGTTTGCCATATTTGTTCCTAGTCTTTAAACGTATATTTATTATCCGATACATAGTTTCGTTTGTTTACGCGAAGAGATATGTAATATATGTTCGTCCGGTAACGCATAGATAGTTCTGTTATCGTTTATTTGTGTCAACACCGACTCTTTGTATGTTTTACTACTGACGTTTGCTTCTACAACGAAAATTTGTGTCGAAGTGTTCTCGAGAACAAAAGCAACACACACAACGCGTGATATACCGATCGCAAGCTTTATGCATGCCTTATTGCCCGCACTAGGTCGTATGAAAGCCAGAGGACGATCAGCAAAGATATTGAAAAAAAAAGGCTGTTATCCTTCGTAAAACGCCTACTGACGTTGACTTTTGGGGTCACGTGACAGTGTTTGTTCATTCACAGTGCATCATCGAGTGATGGAGAACAATAATAAGTAATAATATCATCATCAAAACGTTACAGAGCAGGACTGTTAATAAATGATCGTTGACCTTAAGTTGTGACCTTAACCATTAAACGAATGGTATGGGTATTATACTCGACACATTATTAGGCATTTGGACCTTAAAAGTTCAAAGGTAGAAATGAAAGGAGTTTGAATGTGACCTTTGACTTTGTATTTGACAGGGATCCATGTGTGTTGCACCTAACATACCGTTCGTGATGGGGAATAATCTCAAAAACATATATATCCTCCCAAACATTTAAGAGTGACAGAATTGAACCACGTATTTATGCATTTGATAATTAATTATGACTGACGTTGAGCAAAGGAGCTGTATGTGAAGAATGATCAGGTCATGGGAAAATGCGATATAATATATACATATTCAAAGGAATTTAAAGTCTTAGCGCGGAAAATATAAAGAGACGAACACAACCAAACACCGAGGCAGAGACGGTGCAGCAATTCATTATTTAACCTCTTGTTGGTTGAAGACAAGTGAATATAATAATTATCTTTTTTTTGTTTTCATTTTATGAATGTGAAACAAAACTAATATGCAAGCCAGAATAAGAATCTTCTAAAATTTATTCCATAGTGTTATCTAGTACGTACTTAGCAACAAATAAAACTATTGCAGTAACATCAGGTGATATATAACATGTCATTGATCAATAAACTAGTTAAATGATAAAAGAAAATACTTCTTTACCACAACCAAAAACATAATACAGATAAGTAATCATTATTTTACAACACATATAAATTCCATTCACCAATTATCCGATTTGACAAAGCGCACAATAAATACACATGAATAAATCCGGGGTCACAAGCTTTGATAGGTAAATGCAAATCACTGGGATTTTGTTACAATTTTAAATAACCCCAACCTGCACACAAATGTGATTTTTCAGAATGTTTGCATCGTTTTAATTGTATTATAATTCCACACAACTCATAAACTCTAGTGTTTTGAAAAAAGGAACAATTGGATTTAAATGGTTTTAACCGGTGGCAAGTAAGTACTTAAAATGGGGTTCTTGTTTAGTTTTAAATTAATTACATCTACTAAAATACTCCGTTTATGTAGTGTTCAATAATGTTATAACTAGTTAACACACATAATATATATATATATATTATGTGTACATATACAAAAGTTGCATAGCTATAAACTCATTTTTAGAAACCTTGTTGATTGATTTATGTGAAAAACATGATCAAAGTAATAGCCTGTAAACGGTCCATTTGGGAATCAGTTTTAACAGGAGCTTATTTACAAATGTGACTAGCCAAGTCCAAAGGAATAAATGGATCACGACATGTTAAAATAGTGTCATGCAAATCTACACTTGCTGGCAATGATATATTTTAAGTAAGTTTCAGTCGTAAAGAGTCCATAAAAAAAGTATACCATTGCGTGGGTCTTGCACATCACTCTTTAAGGTGATGACAAATTCCAAGTTTTCATTCAATAAGTTGAGAAAGGTAGAAGTAAATCGCTCAACAAATGTATAACCTGTTATAAGGCAGCCGTGTCCAAGTTCAAGGGTATGATTGATTTAGTTGTCCAGGACCACTGTATGTGAAAAGTGTGTCTTGCACATCTACAGTTAATATTAAGCTAAACGTTAATCGCTTACGAAATGAGGAAGTTTGATCCACAAACTGTTAACATGTCATTGGGACAGACTTCAAAACTCATAATGTGACTCTAATACAACCTTGTCAAACTTCGTTTACATGTGTATAAAAATAATCAGCATACAGCTTAAAGACTTTACGAAGAAATATATTTTGATAACAAACAAGGCTTGTCACCATAGAATGACATATGCCCCCCTTTTCCACATTTTTCGAAACCTAAACGCAAAGTGTTTTCCCACACTTTTCGAAACCTAAACGCAAAGTGTGACGGAATTTCAGACAGACGGACAGTGCGATCACTATATGCCCACTTTCGGGGGCATACAAATAATGATCGTCAATTAGAAAGTTGTTTATACTCTATTGTTAATCACTGGATATATATCTTATGTATATATTGCATAATTATCTCATCACACATGTATAATTAAACACCATTCTATAAAATAACGTACATCTAGAAATCGACTTAAAAGGATTATTCTGGATCAAGCAAATTGACATAAATGATTCCCCCATACATATAAAGTGATATTTTAATGACCATGTAATTCTGGCTTTTGACATTTTTGAAACAGTAATAATAATTCAGGCGAGTAGAGTAGTAAGCTAATGAATAAACGAATGTCAACCATGAATTAAATTTCCGAATTATTTCGTGAATGTATATATTGTTTATTGAAAAAAAAATGCACCTTTTATTGTAGGTAAGGTTAAACAGAAGAACGTAAATGTTGTTGTTGTTTTCAAATTTGAACACTGAGTAAGAAGAAATATCAAATTTGAATTAAAACAAACCAGGCTAAGATTCTTTCGAAATTAAGGTGGTCTCTTTGATTTTAAGCCAGCATGATTGACTCATGACTTCAGGAGATCTTCTCAATGACATTAACTTTTTCAATTGGATAAGAAATATGAAACAGTAACGAAACCAATGAAGGCTGAACTATTGACCTTGAGTCAGCTTTTTGTATTTTTGCGTCCTATTTGAGTCATTTATAATCCGTCGCTTCTGGGTGGCGTGTTTTGAAGGTCAGATACCATTAGTAAAAGTTTCTTCAGTTGAGCGCCTCTCTCAGAGCTTGCTTCAATGCATCCTTCTGACGGTCATTCAGTTGGTCATAGGTACTAATAAACCGGTTTCGCGTCTCCAGTGTCTTCAATTGTTTCTGCCTGTTGACGCAGTATATCTCAGTGCTGTACAAATTTTGAATGCGACTGGATCCACGGTGATTCACATATAAAATCACTAAGACACCTGTAAAACAATTAAAACATTTTTTTTAGTATATTGAATACCAGTATACATAACCGGATTCCGTACTCCATTTGCAACATTATTAACAGTACAAACGCATCTGAGGTTATGCAACGCTCTACTGGATTATAAACGGCTGTCAGCATCCCAATTACCCCGATGACCCTTAGGTAAGACCCTATTCTTTTTTCAATTTGGTATTGTTTTATCACATAGAAAACCATTTGATCAACATGAATAACACATGATCCACACGGTGGACTTCTTTTTTTAGCAAATTGACTTTATGGACAATTATTTTGAAATCCAACCAGTGAGTTCTGACAAAATGATTTTCAAATACTACTACAGGCTATGTACTGAGGCGAATACAAATGCCTCACACATAAAACTCACAAAAGGAAATATTTCCATAAATAATGCACCTAGCATAATGATTATATGGTATTACACTCTGCTTTGCAATACACTTGTACAAACAATAATAATGCAGAAGGCTTTACTGTATATGGATTATCTTTTCATATAAAGTGTCAATTTGGACAACAAAAATTACGGCAAAGTCTGTTTTACAATACCTCCTAGCTTTTCGACAGCCTCGTATGTTGTCCTTCTCATGTCACCCAAAGCAAGCCCAGGCTCTTCTATTATAATATGCCTGCATAAAGATAAGAAACGTTTCTAGAGTTATCAGCTATTAATATAGAATATATTATAACAATAACTACCATATATTGTAGAAACTATGCCATCGACGTTACGTGTGAACCATTGTCTCTGAAGTTGATGGTAGATATGTAGTCCAACAATCTATATTAAATTAAAATATGTAAAATTCAATTGTAATCATATACTGTAGAGCTGATTCAAGACAAGTGTTCCAGTAATTCATTTTTAAATGTTATTGTGTGAATTAAAGCAAGTCTAAGTCTTATTTGTTTAGAGAAAACAATGCAGGAGTGTACAATTGTATTTATTATCTATATGAAAACAACAAATTAAAAAAAAAAATCAACATTTAGTTCATAATTTCGTATTACTTGTCTTCAAAGTATTGTTCTTTTTTTGCAACAATAATCTTTTAGGACAACTATGAACCAAGAGAGAACATGGTTTTACCTTTCAGAAAACTCAACGCACATGATGTAAATTTTGCAGTGGGGTAAACGAGAAATGTCTGAGAGCTGTGTGATGTCATGCATTGTGTCAGTACAGCCACGTGTACTTAGTGCGGATCTGACGAGAGTTTGATAGCCTGCCTTCCTATTTGAGTTGAAACTGATGATGCATACGGTACTGCCAAGGACTGGGCGTAGAGGAACTGCCTTGAGTGCTTGTTGTGCTTCACTAGCCTAAAACAATCATCCGACTACATTGTTATGTTCATACAATTATTGTGAACAAAAAAAAATACGATTAAGTACACATCAGCAATACCTTTCTCAAAATGTAAAATATTTAAACATTATATTTAGGCCCCATAGTAAGGCATATAGTAATCGCATTGTCCTACCTGTCGTCATTTTTATGTTCCGTTCGTATCACTTCTTGTTCAAAGCACAACTCAGTATTAAAGGGATTCAAAAACAATTCAATAGAAAGGGCTTTAAGGGGAAGTCCATAGTAGACAGAAGAAGGACAATCACTCTCTCCAAGGGATTTACATACTTATAGCCCTTTAATGCCCATTTTTTTTAGCGGAGCATAACTCCCTTAGTATTTCAGATATTTGAAGTAAACTGTGTCCATTAAAACAATACGCATGTCCACCCACTATTGATGCTGCATATGAAGACCATAAGTGCCCAAGTTCAAACGCGGCAATGAGTTATTATTTAATGGGCAATAACTTCCGGAACAATCAATGTTGCGAAATGACCTTACAATATGCATATATCCACAATATTAGCAAACTGCACATGAGCTTTCATCAAATTTGGATCGTTAATTCCTGACATGTCTCCGGACAGAACGAATACTTTAGAAAATGTAATAGTTCAATCAAAGTGTTATAACTCAATGAAAATCATTGGACCATATAAAACTGACACAATTACACATATTCAACTCATATGTAAGCTTCCTATCGATTTTCATCAAATTTAAGTACCTTGTGACACTCTCTGGGATCTCTCGCAGAAACGAAATCAAACATTTTACTAGCAAAACCAATAACTACATAAAAAATCAATAAACCACCTAACAAAGATGCGCATGTCAACCCTAAAGGGATGCTGCTTACCAAGTTTCATCAAATTCAGACCGTGTCTGAGATCTCAAGCAGAAACTAAAATAAACATCAATTATCAAAGGCTAATACAATTTCCACAGATCATTTGTATGCTCCCTGAAAGGAAGTTATTGTACTTTCATTATTTATATGTTAATTTTCTTTCCTACAGACGTCTCAATGATTTTTCAGCGAGTTATCGCTCAAGAACTCAGACGCTATTGATCTGAATTTGATAGAGCTTAATTTGCAGTTTCCCTTTACTGGGAACATACGCATCCATGTCAGTTCGTTCAAGGCCAACTGTTGTTCTTTGCGTTATGGCATTTCTGGGTACAATTGACGATTGTGTGTTGTAGTTTTTCGTACTGACCAAATATGTTTTGACCTTGTGCATGTCTGGTTTTAAACCATAATTAAATTTAACGTCAATTGTTTTGGATTTAGGGAGATACATGCTATTTGTATGTACATGTAATATGTTACCTCATTTATTCTATCAGGTTTGTCTTCAGCAACTTCCTCACTTCCGTCGCATGTTTCTTCAAGTGTTCCTATGTCAGTGAAGTCGTTTTGAAGTGTATAATCTACTGCTGTGTTCTTCAGAAAGCTAAATGTTGGAATACTGTTTTCCAAATTCGATTGTCGAATTACAGTTTTGATTTCCTCTACGTCTGTACCAATTCGTTTGGACACAACAAACAGATGTCGCTCGTGTTTCTTGTGTGACAGGTCATTTATACAACTACATTCTTCCTTAATGCGTTGTTTAGCTTCTTTGCATTTATTATCTACTTGACGATTTTTATTTACATTTTTGATGTGTATTACGTTCACTTCTTGTATTGCTTTTTCTCGGAAATAATCAAGTCTGTCTTGTAGCTTCTTGGTGTATTCTGTTATTTCTTTCATGCATGTTTCCTTACATTTATCATTCAATTTTAAGTTTTCGACAACACGACCTTCTATCACGCTGATCTCTTCTTCTAATTGTTTCAAAGAATTCGTAAGTTCATTAGTCTGATGTTCATCAAATGTTACCTCGTGAAGGTCAATAATGTCATCGACACAACGTCTGTGATCAGAACGTATACAGCGTCCACAAATGGGGACTTCGTGCTTTTCACAATACAATGATTGTTTTTCGGATTCATGAACGGAACACTTTTTTTCGTGGATGTCATTTTCGCGCTGAATCTGGATATTTGCGATTTTGTTCAGTGCATCAAACGTGAATGTGATGTGGCCAGTGAATAGAGGTACTTTTCCATGAAGAGAAAAGCATTTCTCGCAAAGTCGAACACTACAGTTTTCACAGAATCCAAAAACTCCTTCGGTCAAGCAAATCCCACAAACGTCCAAAGAGGCGGCCATTCTGCACGAATAAAACGTTATTCAAACAAAACGTCATTGGTGGTAAATAATTATGTGAATCGTTCAAATTAAAATAAAAAAATATTGGAATACTTCACGTATTATCAAAGGTGTCACTGAAGACATATTAATTACAACAGATATGACGGAAACCGCGATAAAACGACTCACAGGAAAAATACATTTATGAAAAATAGTGTTCAACTCCATAACCAATAGACAGAAACTTAAACATCTAGTTCAAAATTCGACAATTTTATGAAATTATTAATAAACGAAAGTAACACCAAATATTTAACTTATGTATTAACTCCAAACAGGGGAGACTACCTCAATAAATACATAGCCCATCTCCTATGCTCTGTCGCTCTCTAGTTGAATCGTTACAGAAGTAGAGTATACGCAGAATATCTATATATAATAACATATTGTCTTATTTCGTATCAGTCAACGCTTGAGATTGTAATAAAAGCCTTTATTTCTACTATCAAATTGAAACTTATTTAACAACGTTCTACATCAAAGGTATATAATAAAAACTACCTTGCTAAAAAGGAGTGTTTGTGTGTTTAAAAATTAAATAATAAATTTAAATATCAAAGCGCATAATGAATATCAATAATTTGTTAATAGCTTGTACTTTGTATCGCTTAAGTAAACTATGCGTTCAAAGGGTCAAATATCTACTTTCGATTTCAAGACGAGCTTCTTCTCTGTCCCCTTTTAATTGCTGCTAATGTTAGTATCAAAAGAAGCTTTTATATATAAAAAAAGGAAAACCTTGTCTTTTGAAGTGGCGAAATTGTATAACAGACACGGTTACTACTAATTGTCGAACACTCGATTTATCCTGGCGAAATGTGGAAATACTTAAACGTGTTGCAACAAGTACAATAATGTTAGTTAAGTGGTGTGCAATTGTCGACATGATGAAGTTAATAAACCAATGGTAACCTAAATTTACGAACACGTTAAACACAAATTTGGGACGATTGTGTATTAAACGTTTTGCCAAACTTTTATAGCAATCAATAAAAAAAAAAAATCTTTTAGCAATATTTATCTCTAGACTAAAGCATGCCTCTGTTTAGAAGCTATCGCTTTTCTGTTTCGTTTTTACATTATTTAAATTATGTATAAACGCACTGTAACATACTGTAAATATCCTATTTGGTAAATCCAAATTTCAATGTACTAAACCCAAGAGAGAAAATTAACTTCTTGCTGTCAGATGAGAGCCTTATTAAACCCAGTTCCAGAGCCTGTCATGACATTTTAATGAAGCGACGCAACCACATGTCTATTAGTTGCAATAATTCAAATCTCAGCTTTATAACCCAAAGGGTTGCTGAAGGATAACATGCAAAGGATTACGTCCGTAGGTTGCCATTCAGGTACATTTAACATGTATTTGAAGTCTATTCATTATTTTCCCCACTTGTCTCGAACGACGTCTGTTTAGGGAAGCGCATGGATTCGCTGCGCTGAACTGCACTTGTGTTTATGAAAGGGTGCATATGGACTCACAGAGCCGCGAGAGCAAAAATTATCAAAGTCTCTGGGAGTCAATTTATATGGACAACATGTATATATGAACCATTTAATGTGTGCGCATTGTCAATTACGAATCAAATAGTAATACAGGTATACTTTGTAATTCATAACTACAAAACTCTTTATAATCGTTAAATATAAAAATTGCATTGTCCCATATGTAGACTATATGCGTGTTAATATATTTTATTTAAATATAAATAAAAATAATCTTTTTCAATTTAATTTCCTTAAGAATCTTTATTATATTTCTAACAGATGTGAAAGTTTTAATGATGCATAGTTTAGACTTTTTAGAAAATTAGTCTCTCGTAACTCTTTTAGAGTGGTTTTGTACATATATATATATATAATGATTTGGTTCTGGTTTACTGTGCTTGTATGTACAAAAGTGAGACGTTAATAAACTATTNTCTGTCTGTCTGTCTGTCTGTCTGTCTGTCTGTCTGTCTGTCTGTCTGTCTGTCTGTCTGTCTGTCTGTCTGTCTGTCTGTCTGTCTGTCTGTCTGTCTGTCTGTCTGTCTGTCTGTCTGTCTGTCTGTCTGTCTGTCTGTCTGTCTGTCTGTCTGTCTGTCTGTCTGTCTGTCTGTCTGTCTGTCTGTCTGTCTGTCTGTCTGTCTGTCTGTCTGTCTGTCTGTCTGTCTGTCTGTCTGTCTGTCTGTCTGTCTGTCTGTCTGTCTGTCTGTCTGTCTGTCTGTCTGTCTGTCTGTCTGTCTGTCTGTCTGTCTGTCTGTCTGTCTGTCTGTCTGTCTGTCTGTCTGTCTGTCTGTCTGTCTGTCTGTCTGTCTGTCTGTCTGTCTGTCTGTCTGTCTGTCTGTCTGTCTGTCTGTCTGTCTGTCTGTCTGTCTGTCTGTCTGTCTGTCTGTCTGTCTGTCTGTCTGTTACAATACACCGACAAAAATATATAGCTAGTCTAGTAACCACAAGTGTAACTTCTGCCATGTTAATTCAATGATATTTCTGTTAAGAAAGCCTACAATCAAACTGCGAATGATCAAGAAGTATGAATCGAACGAACCGTTATCTCTATTATAGAAACAATTGGTTGTATAGACGGATGTAGCCATTTCTGTAACATATTTATTCCATTTTATATTTCTTTTTATCTACTTTGCTTTTGCTATAGCATGCTTGCCTTTTTAAACTCTTCACGACAGCCTAAAAACTTTGGCAATGAAATATAACTGTGTAAAGTTAACAGTATTGTTCTACTTTTCATATAATGTATGAATACTAGAAGTTTATTTTCAGGGACTAATTTGAACTCGATGGGTGTATTAACTTGTGATGCTTTCAATTCGTTACCAGGTGTGTCTGTGTGTTGGAATTTTCGAACGCTCTCACATATGGCGGTCATAACCAGAAGACGTGTTAGTTGGGTCACAAGGAATCGTATACGATACAGGAGACGTCATGTTCCATAGACGACCCGTGGTATCTGTATGCGTGGTGTGAAACGCCAAGTACATGGCACCTTGGATTTGAGTAGCAGGCACAAGATTAAAGGTTGGATTATGAAACGTGTTACCACTAGGCCACGGATCTACAAAAATGTGAAAATAATTTAACAAGCTCTTTTTATACACATGTCAAACCTGAATGGTGTATTTTATTTCGTGGGTAAAGGGCAACATAGGGAATATGCAATATTTAACAAATTTTCTTCGGCTAGGTTGATGAAATTCAGTATTGGTATATGGAAAGAGGTTAATATGGGGAATATGCAGGTTATTTTATTGCTTTTGTCAGGCCAATATTGTGGTTTCTATGTTTTCCATATGGTAAATATGCACATATATTCCAGTTTTTTTTGTCAGACGAACATTGTTTATGTTATGGTTAAAGAGATATTTGAAAACTTAAATCTTTGTTAAAATAAAACTTATGGAAATCCTGTTCTAACTCTGACAACATTAACTTGGTATTGGACTGCAGTTTTGTGTGCGACAAGGCCCTTTTTTGGTCCTTCAACAAAATTTAGAGTTAGCCGGGGTGTAGTGGATATTGTTTCCCCTTGGGACTGGGACGTCATGGATTCTATCCCGACTGGGTGCCTTCGTTAGATCTCCCAAAAAGGCACCAAGCACTGGTTCTACCCATGATACAAACTCAAGAGTTCCAATAAGCCCTAGGCTTTCGATGCAATCAAGCTTAAATAAACAGGTTTAAACCAAGTAAGTTTGTGTTTCAGGGTGAGATCACAGATAACGGTACAGACATATTTTGCATTCGGAGAGACCCTACACTCGGCGTACATAGAGGCAAACAGGAGTGGCAAACGCAGGGAGTGCATTGTGCACAGACTTTGTATTGACGACCAGAAAATTCCGCCTGCAAAGGAGTAATTTGAAATGTACACTTGGTCTTAAAACTTGAATTGACAATGCATTTAAGTCCCAATCTGGGAAAATTGGGCTTAATACATGAGCATAAAGTGTCATCCTAAATAAGCCTGTGCAGTCTGCACAGGCTAATCAGGGAAAGCACTATCCGCCTGCAGTGAATTTTCGTTTAAAAAAAAGACTTCCTTTAAATGAAAAAAATCCATAAAAGCGGAAAGTGTCGTCCCTGATAATATCGGATGACACTTTACTCACATGCATTAAGACCAATTGTCCCAGAACATGGTCATTTTAAACATATTGGCAATCAGGGTGTTTGATGAAAATCATTTTTATGCTTCTCAATAAGGGGGAGCATATAGTACCTTTTTTGTCCATCTGTTCCAATTCTAATTTTGATGAAATTGTGTTTGCAGCTGCAGTACACATTTTTTTGATAACTGTTTCCGTCCTTCTTAATGCAAACTCCTGACATAGTTCTTTCTGCATCCATGTAAGTTTAACATGAACATATTGAAAGTTTATTGTGATCCAATGATTTATTTCCTGGGAGTTTATTGATCTTACGTTAAAAGTAAGACACTTCTATTGCTCTACAAGATTCTGGAATTTATAAGAACATTTCAATCACATTGTTCAGGCAGCATCCATACCATGTGCCATGTGCATTTTATCTGGTAGGTCTGGTCTATTGATCTTTCATAGAACGTTTCCCTCATTTTCTAGTTTGCAAACATTGACAAAGTGAATTATTGGGGGGGGGACATCCATCAATTTGACTAATACCCTGGTTGTAGAGGGTTGACAATATGTGGGAAAGGTACAGACAAACCTCCAGAATCAATTCCAGTGTCTTTTAAGACTTTCAATGTATATAATGATTGCATAGTAATCTATTAATTTCAGTGCTATAGGGTCCTCTGTATTGTACATATTTTTATATGTTTTCATACTGGCAAAAGTATACATTAATATTTTTATTAATATTTAATTGATAAGATCTAAGATTGGACATTTAGAAATGAAAAATAACTTGCCTATTTTTACTATCCATTATCATTTTGTATAAAGTGCTTGAATATAATTGAGATGTGATAGCATTCTAAGATTGAACTCCTATGTTTGGCTGTTTGGAGCAATCGAAATGGATTTTTTTCAATGTAATATCTACCAAATATCGTATGAAATTCTGTCACATTGTACATTTTTATTCGACTTGTTATTATCATATTGGTATACCACAAAAAGTTATACTTATGCTTTCATTTACTACTTAACATGAAAATGAATTGTGTCGTATTATATTGTATTATTTATGATTTAAGTTAATTTTATATGTCAACATTTGTCCTTTTTTATATGTTATATATGATTTAAATTAATATTAATGTTTATATGTCGTTTTTCACTATGTGTTAATGTTGCACTTGTTTAGTGGATACCTTTACTAACTATTATGATTAATCGTTCGATCTTGACAAAACAGGGGACTTGGCAGGTACTTGTCCTATGTTTGGTTATTCTTTTGTTGTTGTCTCCAGTATGAATCTTTCTTTTTATCTTGTAAATAAAACCATTTATACAGTGATAATCCTGTATTGTTGGCGCTGCTGGAGTTTCCTATTCCCAATGTAATTTCGCTCACATGTTCAGGGATATAGTGAGACCCCAATGTGGATGCCATAAGGGTAAAACAATAGCACTTATAAGTGTTTTATACTGATGTAAGATCAAATAACAGTTGCTTAGAAACATGTTCTGTCATACGAGGACAAACAAAACAAGTTTTATAAATACAAATAAAAACCTTTCATAGCATTTTCCAGACATTGCTTCAATATGGGCTCCATATGGGTTGTAGCTGAGCAAGCCCATATGGAACCCATTAGGGCTTGTTTGCTGAGACAGTCTGTTTAACGTTGGGTGCTGAAGCCTGACTTGTAGTTCGAGCACTCTAGTTGGAACAGAACGGAAAAGCGAGATTTGTAGTTATATATAATATTATATTCGACATTCTTATATTCAATGTGACATACAGGAACTAAACAAGGATTTCCCTGCACTCATAAATAAGAATGCTGTACGATACTTTATTGGCATTTCACAATGATTTAGATATTAAACTATACAAGAAACATATTGAACAAAAATGTACTATAAAATCCCCTCCCTCCAAGTCTTTTAGTAGTTATTATGTGATTACCAAGGACTATTGTGATTAAAGAACTACAATATAGATAACAAAACATATTACATTTAACAGTATGAAACAACTGAATATATGCAAAAACTGAATACATGTAACTTATTACAAAATGAACATGTGCATCGTGGAAATGTAAAGGAATGTACATAGTCTTCAAAGCATTATCATAACGTTTTGTGTTCAAGTAGTAGAATTTATTGACAACTACCTGTATTCCTATTGTAAGCGTAATGAACTGAAAGCTGAACAATGCCAAACATTGACTTAAGTAATATATATATTCTTACTAATAACTTAAGTCAATTATAAAAAAAATCCGGCCGGTTTCGCTCAGTTCATCAGTGCATAAAACACACATGTAGACTTGTATTTCCGGTCAACGGTCAATTACATAGAACACTGGATTCCTATCAATAGATACACTAGATTTATATTACACAATATATAAGGCTTTATTTATATTTTTCATTAATGTCGAAGTAATGTTGATTATAGTTTTGAAAAAAGAAAAGAAAAACATATTTGATCAAAAACGAATCAGCAAAAATTATTTTTTTTATACATTAATGTGTGCATACTTAAACTATTATTTTCCTATTTTAACGATATAAAATGTAATATCTAAATTGCATTTTAGGTGGCCTTTTGTGGGGTAAGAAGTACAAAACCATAGGTAATCATAATCTAATGTTAAAAATGAAAATATCATGGTTAGCCGTATAACAATATATGAATATTGCATTAATATGTGGTTGCAATATAAGCCGTTTAAGATTTTTATCCCCCGCCAGAGGCGGAGGGATATTGTTTTGGCGTTGTCCGTCCGTCCGTCCGTCCGGAACACTTGTGTCCGGAGCCATATCTTGGAAGTGCTTTGGCGGATTTCATTGAAACTTGGTGTGAGTATATATATGGATAAGACGATGATGCACGCCCAATGGCATTATACACCATCTGTTAATAACGGAGTTATAGCCCTTTGTATCTTGAAAAAATGCTTTTTACTATAGGCACTTTTGTGTCCGGAGCCATATCTTGGAAGTGCTTTGGCGGATTTCATTGAAACTTGGTATGAGTATATATATATATGGATAAGACGATGATGCACGCCAAATGGCATTGTACAACACATGTTAATAACGGAGTAATGGCCCTTTGTATGGTAGTACGTTCATCCGTCCGATTTGCACCCATCCTTAAACAAAATATATGTTGCGGGGGATATCAATTCTACGAATTTGCTTGTTTTTTTTAAATAATTGCTTTTAAATCGAAATCTAAAAATAACTGTAAATTTATAAAGATATATGTACATTGCTTCTAGATCTCTATATGCGCAACGTTGACATATATTTTCTTTTAATTCGTTTCATTACCGTTGTCGCTTAATTATATTATTGTATTGGATTGTTTCATTGGTTTTCTTTTGCACTCTGGATCAGGAGGCGATTTATTGCATAATTGCCAATCTTCCGGAGATGGTTGATGTAACACGATTGTTTATTTTGTTTATTGCTTTTAATTTTACAGGTACACTTATGCTATTTAGATATTGTTATAAAAAAAAATCATAATATATAGTCCCCTTTAACTTTACCCTTAGCACAGAGTGAAATGATAAAATCTTATTATTTTACTCTAGCTAGAATGAAATAATCGAATTGTCATTCATTGGTATTCTCGCTCTGCTCATTCACCGCATATCGTGAAATAACATACAATTTACCTGCATTAAAAGCAGCTGATAATCGATGACCTACACTAAACATTAATATCAATTATCCGTTTTTTTCAACAAGTTTCATCAATGTTTAAAGTGGTAAACATCACTTGTTGCAACATTATACACGTTACTTGTCTCAAAATTCGTTGTCACTCATATCGATATTTTACTAGCATTGGTTTGCCGTTTGATAGCTCTTTAATCTCATAAAGGTATCCATCAACAACCAGTAGTTCTGGAAACTGTAAGGATGTAGCCTTAAGTTGCCTTTGTGGGTACACCCTATTTGTTTTTGAATTCCTTAGACACCATGTCGATGATTGTCTTTGTAATTGAATACATACTCTTATCCTTGTCGCTGCTATCTCCGGTTCGCTTCGTAAAATAATGCTTCATGCTCCTCTCATCCGTGTCACTATATTCGATGCTATCTCCGGTTCGCTGTGTAAAATCATGCTTCATGCTCGTCTTATCCGTGTCGCTGTTATCTCCGGTTGGCTGTTTAAAATAACGGTTCATGCTCCTCTTATCCGTGTCGCTGCTATCTCCGGTTCGCTTCGTAAAATAATGCTTCTTGCTCCTCTTATCCGTGTCACTATTTTCGGTTTGCTGTTTAAAATAACGGTTCATGCTCTTCTTATCCGTGTCGCTGCTATCTCTGGTTCGCTGTGTAAAATTATGCTTCATGCTCCTCTCATCCGTGTCACTATATTCGATGCTATCTCCGGTTCGCTGTGTAAAATCATGCTTCATGCTCATCTTATCCGTGTCGCTGCTATCTCCGGTTTGCTTTTTAAAATAACGGTTCATGCTCCTCTTATCTGTGTCGCTGCTATCTCTGGTTCGCTGTGTAAAATAACGCTTCACGCTCCTCTTATCCGTGTCGCTGCTATCTCCGGTTTGCTGCAAACAAATTTATCGTGCAGAATTAGTATTCCTTAAATTACTGTTTAACATATAAGTCATATGTATTTTTTTCTTAATATTGTACAGCTCAGTTGGTAAATAACGTAAGAATATATGTATCACACTACCGTACTGCAAGGGAATTAGAACTTTCAATACACATAGCTGTGAAAGAAATGGTTCATTCAAATCTTTGTAGAAACGAAAGTGTAGGGGGAAGCGGACAACTACAACGAGCGAGGCCTGGTATTGTAAAGCGCATGGGGGTTAGAGGGTTAGGGCCAGGGGTCGGGTTAGGGTTTGGGTTAGCCTAAACCCAACCCTAACCCGACCCCTAACCATAAACCAGGGTTATCTCCCCCATACCAGGCCTCGCTCGTTGTAGTTGTCCGCTTCCCGTGTAAGTAGAAAGAATAAAAGTGTTGTTGATTATTGAAAGTGTGTATAACTTTAACACACATTTGAATTTCAATATCAATCTGAAAGAGATATATTTTCTATTATTGCTATTGCATAACACTATTCTATGATAGCCTAGCAGTGTCACTGGTAGTAAATATAAGTTCTTGTGTGTTTTTTTTCTTTTAAATTTTAATTGTCTAACCAACGTCTGCGTTAAGAAGTTTGGTTTGAACATACATCACTTTGCCTCGAACGTTATCATATGTATGTTTCTCCTCTATTTCATTCAAATCTGCAGTGAGCTGATTAAAGACATAGTAAATGGATTTCGCCATAGCTCATATAATTACATGTAGTTATCAAGTTAGAAAACAATACATGTATATAGAAAAGTATTATTATTGTTTAATCCATAATTTTAGACGCAAACACGTGTAAGCGGCAAATAAAAGTATTGTCATAACAAACGTATTTTGATAAAATCGAAATACAGGTATCCGATTATAGTGTAGACGCAGGAGTAAAACTGTATAGATGGAAAAAAAACGAATGCAGTTTTAGAAAATAAATTTTAACGACTTTACAGAAAACAAAATCTGCATGTGGTGTTAGCTCTGAGTTGGAAACATATCGGTTCAGGTTTAACTGCCTTAAAACTTAACGCCGTTTTATATCCTTTAATACTTTTTTTCTTTTCTTTTTAAATGCCGCTCACTTTTCAGCCATATCAGGAAGGAAGTGATAAGCGTTTATTTCGTATTAATATTCGCTCTATATCTCGACTTTACTCGCTACGAACATTCTTAGCGGGGTCACAAAACTATAGCTCCCGCCATGAAAATTCGTAGCGAGTAAAGTCGATACGAAATAAACGCTAATCACTTTCTTACTGATATGAAGACTTCTAATATGTACATGTAAATACACGGTCTTCAATCGTGTAATCAAATTGTTTACATCATACAGGTGATATGGAAAGCTGTGGAGATGTTTATTTGGGAGAGTAATTTGTGTGTGAGCTGCCAGCGTTTTAAATATAATAGCTATACTCTAGCTTTCAACACATCTATATAACACATTCTGGTGTTGTCAGTATAATGCTTTTGCAGATTTACACAGCATAGCAATTGTTATCCGAAGAAAGCGCGCTCAACTAAACTTCAAAGTGCACATTATCTGTTAGCGACCTTACAAAATGACCCCAAACACATCATTCATGTTTCACAACTTTCATTTGCATATCTTTTGTCATAAGAATATAAACTTGAATATAGACCTTAATTGTACCTTTTTTGACTTCTCTAAGAACACAAATACTTCTAGCATGACGACATCAAGCTTTAACAAAATCTTAGATTGAATTTCTTTGTTATTTACTCGGAAACTAAGGATGGACCTCATTGACGAGTTGTACTATTTTGTCCCACTAGTTACACGAAACACAATCCCTCCTCTTAATATATTACAGGTTGATACAAAAAGTAAACCATGGATTGTGGCCAGATTTGACCACAGGGGCGTGGTTTAAAACACTTTGTTGTAAACAACTCTTCAATTTTATATACTACATACTACAAGACCGTGACAGAAAAAAAAAGTTATTTTCATATATACGCCTATAACAAATGTGACCATCGAGACAAATTTGACCATAGAGACATGATTGGAAAAAGGTTGAGGATATCAATCGATGGTAAATGCCAAATATTAAACCACTGTGCCTTGTGGATGTGGAGCAAACTGCACAACTGTTCCTTTCCGATGCGCAAGAGTTAACTAATAACAAGATAACACTTGAAATTTCCTGTTTACTTGAGAGAGGAAAATGACCGTTGTGTGAAGATTAAAGGAGAAACGCGATTGTAACATTAAACAATAATAATTTTAATGGCAATTAGGGTCATAATCCTGCTTCATTGCAGTTCTGAGCTATGAGCGTGGGTGATGTGACTTCAACTAATGAAACGGAATATCTTTTAACTCATACGGATATTATATTGCACACAAACCTTAACCTAAATCTTATCAGTATTAAGTGGCATAATTCTGCTAGATTGCAGGACAGAGTAAAACGTTTTGGTCAGTGACCTCACCCTTAGATCACAAAGAGGTGTGTTTTGTTTAAATTGAATGCACGAACCCTTAGACTTGTATATATGTTACAAACTTCAATCGTTAGTTTAAACAGTACATGTGCGACGGTTAAATTAAATACCTGAACGTGGAGAAAATGCACACAAACGTTTATTTGAAGTACAATAAAAGCAATAATCATGCATAAATGCATTTCAGAGATATAGACCCTTATCAGTGATCTTAACACAATCTCGTGATGTTGGTGAAAGTTAAATGAATGTACTTAGTAGACACATGTTGTCACGCTTTCAGGAAACATTTTCAGCTAAATTTTCTTAGACAAACATAATCCAAATTCGAATTGAGGTATGCTATTGTTAAAATTAATATACTGACCGAGTTTCATTAAGAAAGGATAAAAATATTTCCTTTAAAGTAAGTTTGAGCAAAAATTACTATAACAATTTTTTTTTTAGAATTTTACCTGGTGGCCTAGTTTTTGGATACACATGACCCGGACTCATACTTGTCCTAGATATTGTCCAGATAAATATGTTGACCGAGTTTCGTTAAGATGGAGTCATAAATAAGGCCTCAAGAGTGGTAACAAGATTTTTCTAAGGTTTTACTAAGGGACCTTGTTTTGGACGCACCTGACCCACATTCAAACTTGGCCTAGCCATTGTCAAGATAAACATGCTGACCATGTTTTATCGAGAATGAACAAAGATATAGCCTTTGGAGCGATAACGAGCTCAAAGTTGAAGACGCAAAACCGCACGAAGCACAACGAAGGACGCCGGGCATTGGGAAGTGCTCAAGGTTAGCTTAAAAGAGCGCATGCGTTTACGCAAACCCGTAAAATCCAACGCAAGTGGCAAAGTTGTCGCTCGGAAAGGACAGTTTTGGAACACGCGTTCTTTTTACTGAAAGGTGTTGCGAATTTCTGGTTAAAGACGGTGTGCTGTATTTATATGTTGCATTCTGTGTACAATGGTCGAACGATTGGGTGTTTTAAGTTTTATTTTTTTTGTGTTTGACCTTGTGCATGTCTGGTTTTAAACCATAATTAAATTTAACAGCTATTGTTTGGATTCGGGGAGATACATGCTATTTGTATGTACATGTAATATGTTACCTCATATATTCCATCAGGTTTGTCTTCAGCAACTTCCTCACTTCCATCGCATGTTTCTTCAAGTGTTCCCATGTCAGTGAAGTCGTTTTGAAGAGTATAGTCTACTGCTGTTTTCTTCAGAAAGCTAAATGCTGGAATACTATTTTCCAAGTTCGATTGTTGAATTACAGTTTTGATTGCCTCTATGTCTTTACCCATTCGTTTGGACAAAACAAACAGGTGTCGCTCGTGTTTTTTGTGTGACAGGTCATTTATAAAATTACATTCTTCATTAATGCGTTGTTTAGCTTCTTTGCATTTATTATCTACTTGACGAATTTTATTTACATTTTGGAGATGTTTTACTTTTACTTCTTGTTTTGCTTTTTCTCGAAAATAATCTAGTCTGTCTTGCAGCTTCTTGCTGTATTCTGTTATTTCTTTCATGCATGTTTCCTTACATTTATCATTCAATGTTAAGTGTTCGACAACACGGCCTTCTATCACGCTGATCTCTTCTTCTAATTGTTTCAAGGAATTCGTAAGTTCATAAGTCCGATTTACATCAAATGTTACCTCGTGAAGGTCAATAATGTCATCGACACAACGTCTGTGATCAGAGCGTATGCATCGTCCACAAATGGGGACTTCGTGCTTTTCACAATACAACGATTTTTTTTCGGATTCATGAACGGAACACTTTTCTTCGTGAATGTCATTTTCTCGCTGAAATTGGATATTTGCGATTTTGTTCCGTACATCAAGCGGGAATGTGATGTGGCCAGTGAATAAAGGTACTTTTCCATGAAGAGAAAAGCATTTATCGCAAAGTCGAATACTACAGTTTTCACAGAATCCAAACACACATTCGGTCAAGCAAATCCCACAAACGTCCAAAGAGGCAGCCATTCTGCAAGAATAAAACGTTATACAAACAAACGGTAAATAATTATGTGAATCATTCAAATAAAATAAAACAATATTGGAATACATCACGTATTATAAAAGGTGTCACTGAAGACATATTACAATGGATATGACGGAAACCGAGATAACATGACTAACAGGAAAACAGATGCATGACAAAATAGTGTTCAACTCCATATCCCATCGACAGAAACTGAAACATCTAGTTCAAAATTTGACAATTTCAGGAAATCATTTATAAATTAATTAATGAAATTTACAAAAAATATTTACCTTATGTATTAACTCTAAACAGGGGAGACTACCTCAATAAATACATAGCCGCCTCCTATTATCTGTAGCTCCCTAGTTGAATCGTTACGGAAGTAGAATATACCTAGAATATATAATACCATAATTTCCTTTTTCGTATCCGTCACAATCGATTTTAAAAATCAACCGTTTCCGCTATCCGCAAGTAAAAGAACGCTTACGATTGGAATAAAATCCTTTATTTCTACTATCAGCGTGAAACTACTGTTCTTTGTACTTTGTATCGCTTAAGATAGCTATGCGTTTAAATAGTTAAATATTTACTTTCGATTTCAAGACAGGCTTCTCATCTGTCCCCTATTAATTGCTGCTAATGTTAGTATTAAAAGAAGCTTTATATTGACATACCTTGTCTTTCGATGTTCCTAAATTGTATAACAGAGACTTTTCCTATCAATTTTCTAACACTCGATTTATCCTGGCGAAAAGTGTGAATACTTCTAAAGACGTGTGCAACAATTACATTAATGTAAGTAAAGTGATGTGCAAGTGTCGACATGATGAAGTTAATAAACCAAAGTTAACCGAAATATACGATCCACGTAAAACACACATTTTGGACGATTGCATTTTAAACGTTTTGCCAAAATTGTATAGTAATCAATAAAAAATGGATAATACCGGTACATCAATCACTTATATGCCGTGTGGATCCCATATGAGCAATACATAAATCACTTAATAAGTGTTGTTATTTTACCGTAAAGAGTTTTACCCTAACAGTTTCTTAGAACACTGTTCTCTCATACAAGGGCAACAATTCCACACAATGCTTCAATATGGGCTCCATATGAGTTGTAGCTGGGCAAGCCAATATATGGAACCTATATGGGCTTGTTCGCGGAGACGGTCTGTTCAACGTCAATAAACACATGCACAGGACATCGGGTACTGAAGCTGTACTTGTAGTTCGACCACTCTGGTCGGAACTATACAGGAATGCGAGATTTGTAGTTATATATTATTCTATGCGACAGACACAAACACCCGTAAATTGCTTTATTGGCACTTCATAAATGATCAAGGTACGAAAATATAAAAGACACTTTTTTCGGCGTAGCTGTTAAACCCAGCCTTTTGCCTTAAATGACATTTTACATTACGCCAGCAGACTCGATTGAATACATTTCATTTATGACATAGGCTGATTTGAGAATAATCCCTCAGAACATGGGCAACATCACCGCGTCTTTGTAGTTTAGGATGTAACACGCATTGCCGGTAGATTCCATTCCCAAGACTTTCAGGGCCAGTGCTGGGTCAGTAAATCGTCAGAGGAATACGGTATGTTCTATCAATAAACGCCTTATGTTGATAACACAGTATTACTTTCAAGATATCAAATAACACGAATTTAAGGGAAATAAATAAATGAAAACGTAACGGTTAATGCCATTTGTCTTGTATTGTGAGACAAAACTACCGAAATAGTTAAGTGTCCATGATAGACGGGCAATCGTTTAATTTGTCTAGCCACACATTTGTGACGTATGCAAACCAGAATAGGCTACCGACATTTGCCAGTTTGCTATAAATAACACAGGATGACTTCAATTTTATATCGGAAAGTATCGTGGTATGATGTTCCATTTACAAAACGCAATGAGATTTTTAAAGACCCGCGTCATGCGAAAATGAGTCTTATGCGATATGCTGTCAGCGTAGTTCCAGCCAAGCCTGCGCANTAATAATCATTGCAAACTTGACCTGGTGACCTAGTTATAACCCTAATTAATCAGGATTCAAACATAGTCTTGACACTGACAAGATAAACATTCTGAAGAAGTTTCATCACGAACGAGGCAAATATGTGGCTTCTTATGTTGTTAACAATGGTTATTCTTAAATTTGACTTACGTATTTTTAAACGAACGGTTCCCACATTCAAACTTTGCATATACAGTGTCAAGATAAACATTCTAACCAGGTTTCATCGAACATGAGTAATAAAACTTAGTTTTTACACATGGGATTCAGATTCATACTTGGCTCAGATATTAACAAGATAAACATTTTGAATAAGTTTCACCAAGGTTGAGTCATGAATGTTTATCCTTGAGTGGTAACATTTTTTTTTTTAATATTGGACAAGGTGACCTAGTTCTTAGACAAACAGATTCAAATTCGAATTGAGGTATGCTATTGTTAAGATTAATATACTGACCGAGTTTCACCAAAAAAGGATAAAAATATTTCCTCTAAAGTAAGTTTGAGCAAAAATTACTATAACAAGTTTTTTTAGGATTTAACCTGGTGGCCTAGTTTTTGGATACACATGACCCGGACTCAAACTTGTCCTAGATATTGTCCAGATACATATGTTGACCGAGCGTCGTTAAGATGGAGTCATAAATGAGGCCTCAAGAGTGGTAACAAGACTTTTCTAAGGTTTTACTAAGGGACCTTGTTTTGGACGCAACTGACCCACATTCAAACTTGGCCTAGACATTGTCAAGATAAACATGCTGACCATGTTTTATCGAGAATGAATAACGATATAGCCATTAGAGCGATAACGAGCTCAAAGCTGAAGACGCAAAACCACACGAAGCACAACGATGGACGCCGGGCATTGGGAAGTGCTCAAGGTTAGCTTAAAAGAGCGCATGCGTTTACGCAAACCCGTCAAATCCAACGCAAGTGGCAAAGTTGTCGCTCGGAAAGGACAGTTTTGGAACACGCGTTCTTTTTACTTAAAAGTGTTGCGAATTTCTGGTTAAAGACGGTGTGCTGGATTCTGTGTACAATTGACGATTGGGTGTTTTATGTTTTAATTTTATGTTTTTGACCTTGTCTATGTCTGGTTTTAAACCATAATTAAATTTAACAGCAATTGTTTGGGTTCGGGGAGATACATGCTATTTGTATGTACATGTAATATGTAACCTCATTAATTCTATCAGGTTTGTCTTCAGCAACTTCCTCACTTCCGTCGCATGTTTCTTCCTAACATGACGACATCAAGTTTAAACAAAATCTTAGCTTTTATTTCTTTTTTATTTACTCGGAATCTAAGGATGGAACTCATTGAGGATTTGAACAATTGTGTCCCAGTAGTTATACGAAGAACAATCCCTCCCCTTAATAATTAGCACGTTGATACAAAAAGTAAACCATGGATCGTAGCAAGATTTGACTGTGAGCAGATATGACATGTGTCCACCGACCTTTTTTTACCCTAGAGGCATTATTGGAAAACATTGTGTTGGGGATATGGAGATAGCAATGCGCTGTTACATACCAAATATGAGACCTATGTGCCTTGTAGACTCAGAGGAAAATTTATTTTTTAATTTATTGAGTAATATAAGAATACTGTGTAGATGATCACTATATACGGGGACATATCAAATAACAAGTGTAGAACATGTGGTTTAAGAAAAGGTTATTTTGTTAATAGGGTATACTAATAATCCTGATATTATGGAATGCATACGTTGAAGAAGTTTGTATCAAGGCTCATATCCGGTGAGTGCAGGTGCTTCATGCAATACGGTTCATTTTCGGCGCGCAGGAGTACACTAATAAAAAGATAAACCTTGATATTTCCTGTTTATTGGAGATAGGAAAATGACTCCGGTATCCTTACATAAGGACACTGTTGTGTGAAGATTAAACAAGAAACGGGATTGAAACATTAAACAATAATAATCTTCATGATAATTAGGGCCATAATCCTGCTTCATTGCAGTTCTGAGCTATTAGCCTTAGTGATGTGACTTCCAATAATGAAACGGAATTCATGTGGGCGTTAAAAGAGAATATATTTGAACTCATACGGATATTAGATTGCACACAAACCTTAACCTACATTTTCGCAGTATTATAAGAGGCATAATTCTGCTAAATTGCAGGACAGAGTAAAACTTCTTGGTCAGTGACCTCATCCTGAGATCACAAAGAGATGTGTTTTGTTTAATTGAATACACATACCTTTTGACTAGTATATATGTTACAAACCTAAGCCGTTAGTTTAAACAGTACATGTGCGACGTTTAAATTAAATACCTGAACATGGAGAAAATGCACACAAACGTTTATTTGAAGTATAATGAAAGCAATAATCATGCATAAATGCATTTCAGAGATATAGACCCTAATCAGTGATCTTACCACAATCTCGTGATGTTGGTGAAAGTTAAATAAATGTACTTAGTAGATACATGTTGTCAAGCTTTCAGGAAACATTTTCAGCTAAATTTTCATACTTAAAAGACTTACCAAAAACCTTGACACACCAATGCTATTGACGGGGATGACAGGGACTGTTGATCCCTCCAATTTATAATCACTGTACATAGGATCAAACTTAAAAGAATAACGACCATCATATTGTTCTCCATCATCATCTACATCCGCATCTTTGTCCTCCGAAAAAACAGTTGTCGCCTGGAACGAAATAATCGATAAATCATTTGATCATTTCAAGAATATTTTTTTTAAAGGGCCATGATGGCCCTAAAACGCTCTACTGAGATCAATGTATAATAATCATTGCAAACTTGACCTGGTGACCTAGTTATAACCCTACTTAATCAGGATTCAAGAGTCTAGATATTAACAAAATAAACATTCTTAAGAAATTTCATCAACAACAAGGCATATATGTGGCTTCTAGTGTAGTTAACAATGGTCATTTTAAGATTTGACCTGGTTACGTATTTTTGGGACGCACGTTAGCCAGATTCAAACTTTGCTTGTATATTGTAAACATAAACATTCTGACCAAGTTTCATCAATATTGTGTTGTAAACCCTAGTTTTAACGCATGTTATCCATACTCATACTTGGCCAAGAAATTAACAAGATAAACATTTTGAATAAGTTTCACCAAGGTTGAGTCATTAATGTTTCTCCTAGAGTGGTAACAATGTTTATGTTTAAATATTGGACTAGGTGACCTTGTTCTTAGACATACATAATCCAGATTCGATTTGAGCTTAGCTTTTGTTTAATCATAATCATATCATAATCTTAATGACAATAAGGATCATAATCCGTCTTTATTGCATTTCTTAGCTAAAGGCGTGGTTGATGTGAAGCTGGATTCATTTGGGGTGTTTAAAGAGAATATCTTTGTACTCATAAGGAATTTGTTTTGCACAAAAACCTTAAGCCCATGTCTCACTATTGCCGGTGTAGCCCCGGTTCATCCCGGTTTGATAGAGCCGGTCGACCGGCGACTACCGGGATGATCGATGTTTTTTTTTTTAGCGCGGTCACATATATTCCCGGTGCTGCCCCGGTACTGCCCCGGTTTACATCCCGGCAGAGTCCCGGTCAGCCCCGGTAAAGCTACGGTTTATCCCGGTGACGCCCCGGTGAGTCCCGGTCGTAGCCGGTAGTGCCCCGGTCGAGTCCCGATCGTAGCCGGTAGCGTCCCGGTGTAGCCCCGGTGAAAGCCGGTGGCG
>VMBQ01003617.1:0-13463 GCA_007657795.1 Dreissena rostriformis
AAACCACTTTATATGTTGTAATTTCAACGGATTTTAAACATATTTTTACGTTGCAAACATCTGTTCATTAGAATAATAGTTTTGCCAGTATAAATAATGTTTGTTTAGAGATAAAGATAAATGTTTGCCAAGTGGTATCCATAGTATATAGACTATTAACATGTACTGGCTAAATGTCATTCAGTGTGTTAAATTGTATTATATATAAACCCAAATTCTTATGTTTTAAGCACTTTACGACTTGCATCCGACAGTGGTTAGACAATTGCATGTGTTAGGTGTGTGAATAACTTTAGTCATTAAAGAAATGGTTTGAAATATGTTGTTAGCATTGAGAAATGATAAAACAATATCTCTCTTGATAAAATCAAATGTGTGATGGTATAAAAAGTAACTCCCCAGTAATATTATCGTAATACTGCTAAAAGTGAAGAAATAAAAACCGTTGCATATGATACACTAGAATATGGACCACGGGAAACGACTATGGACATCCGGAAAAAAATAGAGTTATAGTCCTCGTACCATGCATTGTTTTCTATATATATATAAAGTTATATTTGAATCCCTTCATTACGTATGAATTTATGCTTGGCTCATGAACAAATGTCAAAGGGAAATAACTATGTAAATATTCAAAAGAAACTAACGGTCTTGGTACTGGACATTTCCTTATAGCTGTCTATACTTACATAAAGGTTCATTTGCATATCTTCAATAATTGCAGAGTTATCCTTTTTATAACAAACAAACTATGCAAACAAATAATCAAAAGGCATTAGTTCTAACAATACTGATAAATAGTTGTTTTTTGTGTATGTTCTGAGATTGTCTTATATCAATATACATAGTAATATGTAAAAATTTGTAATACTTAAGGAGTAATGCTCCGCCCAATAACATCTTCTAAAGGGCACGAGCTATGTTAATACTTAAGAGAGAGTTTTGGTTCTTGTACTCTGCATTTTCTCCTAAAACATTCTATCACAAAATGAACTTTCATTTGAATATTTTCAATTCTTTCTGAGTAATGCCTTGCAATAAGCGGGACAGATTGACGGACGGAAGGACGGACGGACGGAAAGATAAACGATGCGATTATTATGTGCCTCTATTCGGTGACATAAAACATATTATGCTATTTATATACGTCACATGTACAAGTCTTTACTACTTGATTTAATTCAATGGATAGCTGCGATACAACCTCGTGAAACTGTATACATCATGAAGTAGTAGAACATATGTCACCGAAGCAATAATTGTTCACAAAGGTCACATTTAACTGGAATGACAACACCTGAAATGTCATGTTCGCCCATAAATGTCTGTATTAAAAACCGGCCTTAATCATAAATCATTGCGTTGAGATCGTTTCAAACGCGCATGTCGGACACATAGTTGATACTTAGAATGTGATCTGGAATGCTTGTTTTAAATTTAGTTCAATGTTGCAAAGGTTATAAATATAAACAATTTGAAAGAAAAAACATGAATAATGCATTCAATGAAAAACATATTCATATCAAAACATTAATGACACTTTTGTAACAAATGTTGAATAGCATTTAACTATAATGCAATCATAAAAACATAAACATGCACACATCTATTATATCACGATTAATTCACGTGGCTACTTGTTTTGTCAAGTTAATGACATATGTTTAAATGTCGCTAACTTCACTATTTGACTTTTGACTACTATATTTTCTATATTTTACGATTTGATCGGGATTTGTAGTTCTAATTTCCCGTTGCTTATATATGTATATATACGTCTTAATAATTAACAGATTAACACATTGTGTGTGTGTTCAAATGCTTATTTAATATCGTGGCATTGTTCTTAACACATCAATATTTCAATACACACGATCTATACAGGCTTGAATTTGATGTATACAAAAGTCATTTTGTAAGCGCGATATTATTCGTAATCAGTCACGCTTGTACTTTAAATAAGTTTATTACATAATTTGCATTTTGTCTAGTCATGGCGACCACCGTTACATAGTCAATTGTTCTAGGAAAAACTCTCTATATTCACAAATATATGGAAATAATATTGATGATTTAATTGTTGTGAATGTGTTCAGTTGTCGTAAAGTTATACGGACATGTGTTTAATGTATGATGTAAAAGCCAAAGTAGTTGTGTATTCATTTCAACCGTGGAACAGAATGACCTACTCAATTGACAACCAACTTCTGAATAATCTTCACATCAGAAACAATCAAACGAATACGTCAATCAAAGCATCCATTAACTACCCCGAAATAGAGTTTATAAATGCAGGCGATGAACACTTTTCCGATAGTCCCCTGACGAGATGAGTGCTCGTATAATATGTTACCCGCCAATTATGAGGTATTTTGAGTAACATATGGTAGGTATGTTTGATATTGCAATGATAACATCATTATCTACTGGGTCAATAAGTGGAAAGGTATGGTATAAGTGTTTGGGGTGAGCAAGCCTGGTGAACTATGTATACGTAATAATAACGATATAATATTAAACACAAGGGGTTCTCTATAAATCTGCTCATGTGAAGCCAATAAAATTGTACCTCTATTTCCACCTTTATGAATTGATTGTCTGCGCATTAAAATGAAAGACAAACGCAACTATGTTCGTATTTAAATATATGTTATGGTTTGAAAACATTTGGTTAAGTGACCATTGCTCAAAGAACTAACATACCTTGAAATCTACCGATGGTTTTACACTTGTAACAATGTTAAACATTTGTTGTAGGCAAAATTGAATATATTGAATTGTTATAATTCAAATTACTTTCATTAAAATGCAAATTGTGAAATATATGCTATTATTTCCTTAAACATTGAAATTTCATTTCAATGACAACAGTAGAACACTAACATTTCAACGGTTTACATGGTGAGTAGTTTACAATGCCGCTATAAATGCTTTGCAATATGAACCAATATCTAATAAAGTACAGTTGTTGAGCAAATGTATACATTACAATACATTGTGGGCGTCCTTAAGGGATATCTGCTCTCTCAAGTTTTGTTCAACCTTTTTTTGAGAAGTTAATGCAGGAGACTCATCATGATCACCACACCTCTTTCTCCATCGGTGGAAGACCCATCTCCAACTCCGCTGATGACATTGCCCTCACGGTTGGCACAAGCAGTGAACTTTCAAGATCTCATCAACAGACTATGAGGGAGAAGGAGCATACGGATGGAGGTCAGCACGGATAAGTCGAAGATCATGGTGAACAGCACGACCAACACCAGTGCAGACATCATTATGAGCGGCGAGAAGCTAGAAGACGTGACCAGCTTCGATTACTTTGGTGCAACCATGACCAAGGATGGTACTAGAACCGCGGTGGTCCGAATAAGAATTGCCATGGCGACCGCAGCGATTTCCAGATTAAGCAAGTTGTGAACAAGCAGTTCTATCAGCTTCCCCACCAAGTACAGGCTGTACAAGTCCCTCGTAGTCTTCATTCTACTCTACGGCTGCGAGACCTGGACGCTTCACGCGGACAAGTAACGCAGGATACAGGCATTTAAAAATAAATGTCTCCGAAGACTGCTCCCCATCTCCTACACGGAGCACAAGTCTAACGAGTATGTCGGGAACGTGACTGCTACAAGTTTAAGTTCTCACGAGCCCCTTCTTTTGACCGTCAAACGACGAAAGCTGACTTGGTTTGGACACGCTTCTCTGTGCAAGTCTGTTCTCCAGGTCACGCTTGAGGGAGGTCGACGTCCAGGCAGCCAGAGGAAAAGCTGGATGGACAATGTATAAGAGTGGGCATCCCTTCCCATGGATGAATTACACCCAGCATCACACAACAGGCCTGACTGGAGGAGGATTTAGGTATCGTCGTCCATCATTTCCCACCAACGGCCAAACCGGTCAAGGGATTGATGATGATGATGATGTTGTTGTTGATTTTTCAATAAAGGTGCAGTAAACGGAGTTTATTGATGTATCTGTTACCAACATTCCATATAAATTTAATACATATGGTTACAAGCAAATGCCCACATTAGTCTAAATCGTATGTAAAATAATCCAGCGCAATATCCAGTTATTGCACTTGGATATCCGGGTGGTTAACATATTGTCCATGCAATCGCGATGTAAAGCTTGCAAAGAAAGATCAATGAACATATATCGATTTTAATAGCTCGGAAGGAGATCAAGAGAAAAACTGGGAGCGCGGATTTATAACGCGTACCAGTTCGTTGTCTGTCATACTTCTTGTTCATATGATAAGACATTATTGTATTAAACTATTCGAATATCTTACTGGGACATCTATGTCTCTTGTTCTCAGAAAATGTGACCATATCTATGCAAAACTAGTCTGTATTCAATTAACCTACTCACGCACTTTGAACACCTGCGATGTCTAGTGTTATCGTTATAACAATCCTCTAGTTATCTTTATTATTTAAGTATGTGTACATTTAGTTGCGTCATTGGTAATAATTACCTACTTAAGATTATTTATAGAGACTTCACGAATGGTTTACCTGAGGGAATAAATGAAACGATCACGTGTGTTTCGATATCAAGGAAAATTGCTTGAAATAAATCGTTAATCAATATGAAAATGGTAAGGTTTACAGCCGGACGACTTTAGAAGAGTCGCAAAAAACACTTTCTAATTTAATAGAATAACTTTATCGTAGATTAATTGTGTTCAANTGTGTGTGTGTATTTATAACTCCAAATACGCGTTATACTATATGGGAAATCTTGTTGAGTATCAATGTGTGTATTTTTATGCATGCATCTTGAAAACATCATCAACCAATTAAATAAGTAGCATCAGAGTTTGATTTACATTGTTGTTCTGACTTATCAATGAATAAGTATTTTAAGAGGTGATTTTTTTAAGATAGTTTCCAGAAATTGCGCACGGTGAGCTTAATTAGAAAAGCGTTTTGCGTCTGGTTGCAACGGCATCTTTATAAAATCGATTCTTAAATTAACTCTTCAAATATGCAGGAATGCAGCGTCTTATCTGAGATCGTATCGACAGGAAGTGCGGGCAGTTGGAAGAGAAGACACGAGGGAAGCAACATTAATTAGATATATTGGATAGTCTACAAACAAGGCCGTAGACTTACATTCAAAACAATGCCAACAATGTATGGAATTTACATGTAGATACATGTACATCTCTTTTTTGTAGCTGTCTTGAGGAAGAGCACTGTATAATAGCATTACACGGAGAAAAGTTAGAGCAATTTAACCCGCACATATATAAATATGACGAATTACAATGTATATTTTGCAGAAATAAATGCATCTGTTTAGCACCTTCGCTGTCAAGGCGTCAGACGTAAGAACTAGCAACGTCAAATAAAGCGGAATTACATGTTAACTCTACCACCATCTTTATACACATATTCTAAACCTCAATCATATTGTGTGTACGGTAGTTGTATCTTACTAACATCATATCATGTATATACTCAACAAAATAAACTCTCGTGTTTAGTTGGAATAATCGAAGGAATGTTTCAGATAACATCATGCAAACACTTTAAATAATCGCGTTGTTATACATAGTATCCTTCCTTCCTATCTATTCGGCCATTCCTATCTATTCGGCCACTTTCTTATGACGTCATAAACCGTGAATCCGCGTATCCGCACGTGTCCGAATTCTCTGCAAGTAATCATAACATTCGCTTCTTGATCATCGGGATACTAAAATGCGTCAAAAAACAGATATAAACCGTTTTTGTAGTATATAATGTATTGAACTATACACAATTTAACCTCAATTCACATGCAAATATCTCTTAAATTGTAATTTTCGTCGTATTTTCACAAATCAGTATACTCAGTATACATACGGACACACATTATTTCATATGTGTTTATATAGTACTTATTTAAAAATGTCAGTTGTTATACAGTGTATAACAGGCAACCATTTTAATCTATTGCAAATGAAACATGGTCAAGAAGCACTTTCTGCTATTGTACACGGTGGTAGGCATCTATTGAAAAAAAAGCATTTCTTAGATTAGCATAGTCATTATTCGCGAATATAATGAGATTTACTGACAAAGTTAACATTCCTGTGTCTGTCTCATCTATTACAATATATGAATATATTCATTGGAAATACGCATGCGCATCGTAACACTGGTATGAGATCAGGAAACAACGTTTCATTTTATTACCGGATGATTAATTATCTGAAAGTCAAGACGAACCGATGAATATATATTATCAGCAGCGACATGGTGTGCGTTGCAAACATTTTAAATATATTTAAACGCACTATAAATGATATAAGAATATCAAAATTTTAAGTGATAACCTAAGATATGTGTCATGTTTTAACGTACATACATCATAATGCGATTCAGTTTGTAGCATTTAGTTGGAAAAAAAGCAATCATATTCTTTATCATGTCAAGCATGTTAAACTATTTACAATGGGGCCATTTATAATACGGCATGCAATCGGTGATTGTTAACAAGAGAATCAAAATGCCGAAAATACCATTCAAACGTAATGAAATATAACAGTTATAAGGATATAAAGATATGTAATTCAACGTTTGTTAGCTAATGATTGATAAAAAATATACAATTTTCTAGTATTTTGATTCAGAAGGAACCAACAGTAAACACTGGTACATAACTTTTACTGACAGCGGTAGGTGTCGGTGTTGGGTTTACTCGCAAGCGGCAAACGTATGTGAGTTTATCTGACGAGATCTAAGATAGGAACCTTTCGCCACTTATGGTTCACCTGTTCTGGTTTCCATAGTGCTCTCATGTATAATTGAACTTAAGACAAGCTACAAGCGGCTCCCCTTCAAATCCCATTTTGTTAACGATGCTTTACTGATACCGGCAATAACGATATAGCTAATAGACCCGTGGTTAAGATGACGTCTCTCGCTTTCATTGAAACCGAATACTACACGAAGTTGATATATTTTCAGGTAAATCTATTTTATTTCAAGTACATGTCGGTCTGCTGTGTGGCAAAATTAATGAGTCACTCTCAACGAATCGTGAAATCTATTTTCTAACAAATAGTTTTTTAAATTTCATACATCGGGGTTGCATTTTCTTTTATGGTCTATGATAAAAAACAGAGCCGCTTTCATTTTGTTAGCAGAGCATTATGGGAATTTACAATGCATGGGTATTGCTTTCATGTTATTCGATATAGGCGCAATATTTTCATTAAGCACATCGGAGGAAAGAACATGTATTTTTAGCTCATAAAGCGCCAATTACGCTCATTCATTAAGATTAATATGTTCCTGAAAACATAACAAACTACTTTCATAGCAAGAATGGTTATCACCGATCAATTTTAAGTGTCAGGTTTAACGTTTAAAGCTGTTACTGTAACGTTCAGAGTTAATTGCTTTCTTTGAATTGTTGTAAGATAATTTGAAAGACTGGCTGCATATCTGCCTGTATACTATGTATATTCTTCGCTGTAGAGCATAAGACCTGGAATAATAGCTTCAACAGTGTTAATTTTAATTTTATGTTTAAGGTTCATGCATTTATCATATAAATAGGTAATATTTGAACTATTTGAATATGTTCTTCTGATGTTAACTTAATTGTGGACAATGTTTTAACGTGCAAACACGTGTTGGTCTAAATGCCTGTAAATAAAACAATGGTTTGCGGTCTTTGTTTTACAACCTATTTTGCATTTTTTTGAACTGCTCTAAAATACTCTCACAATAAAAGCATTCATAATAGGTTTTTTGTTAATTTTTTTTTGCTCATTTCATGCATTTTATGTTGAACTTCACAAATATGTAGTGCAATCAATTAATCATTGTATGGCATGTTTAATCATAAATAATGTTGTCACCAACACTAATGAGCTGCGGTTAATTGTACATTCTTCCTGCCTTATTGTCATGATCAAGTGTTTAAAAGTTGATCAAACAATGTCTGAATTCGTTAACGTTTGCTTTACATTTTCATAAATGTGCTCCAAATATTGTCGGCTGGTTACGATTGCTTTAACATCGAGATTTATTTGTCAATTAGTAAATAGTAGCTTAATTAGCGCATACTGAGATAATGCAATGCACAACGGTTTATATTCAGATCCATTTCATTTGCTATCGCAACTGAATGCAAGTTAATTATGTATCCTCTCCGTTCCTTTGTTTAATCAATGATCGACCAACCATCAAAGTACATCGTCGTATTAATGTTTCTATGTATACCATTGCAATAACCTTTAATATGCTAATAAATTACACGGTGGTATGTGATTCTGTGATTATATGCTACTAAACACTATTTAAATGACGCTGTTGGTTTTATTTAGATCAACGCGTTTTTCAATTCCAGTAATATTTAAACATTTGATCATCTCACACATATACCTGTTTAAAAAATTGGGCATAACACAAGATTCACACATGTCAGATGAATGGTAAAAGACAACAACGAATCAATTATTTTTAAAGCGTTTACTAAAACAGTTTCATAGTTTCTTCCCTTAAAACAATTTTGTTCTCTCATAGTTTCCAGTCGTATAACCAATGGCAAAGAGTATTGATGAGTAGGATGAAAAGTAGGAAGTAGGAAGTACTAATGATTTGATAACACTCATCTATACTCCTTACTCATCTATACTCCTTATCGTAATAAATCTACGCCAATTTTTTTATATAATTAAAGTATTTCGATTCCAACACGACAAAGGTATATATTATTATTTAGTTTTAAGATATCGAATAACAATGAATGAATGATTGAAAAAAATTTTTTTTTACTCACACTGTCTTTCTAAGAAATGCATTTTCACCAACGTTCCATTGCCGTCCATGGATGCTAACAAAAACATGCATATTACTGAGAAGTGAACCGTAATGACACCATATAATAACAATCTAATAACAACATGACGCGAGATTTATTTATGCTACGTAGCAATTTACATGCATACAAAGCAACAATAACGTATAATCTCGTGTTAATGTAATTGTAAAATGTTCGATTCAATACATGTTATGTTTCAATGTTTTGTTTCTATACATTATACAAACGAAATGTGTTTGATTTGTTTGTTTGTTCGAGCGCAAGTTTTAAAAACAATTATTTTACTTTATAATTGCCGCGAATAATACAGGACTAGTTTCAGAACATTGTTTCCAGAATAATCGATACTAAGTCTTGATTTGTTCCTTTGTCTATAGAAAACAAGCCGCGTGTTGCGTTAAAATTGCTTGCATGCATATAGGAACAGAATAATCGCAATGAAAATAACGATGTTGGATTTAGCATGAAATTAAACTATATATTTAATTCATTTTGGATTTAAATACCCAATGTGGAAACTGTTCAAAGTACACATCATGGTGCCATATTAGTGTTCATTTTTTTTTACTTTAAGCCTATACTCAGGTATTTAAAATGAAACTAACTACACAAAACAGCAACGTAAAGGGAACTTATTTACATTCAGACATTATAAGCTCAATATCCTGTACCAATTAAAAAAATATTACGTGCGTTTCTATACCTCCACATAGCCCATATTATACACAAAAAACACATGTATCTTGAGTCTAAATATTCAAAAAGCAGCCTACATTATTCTAAGTATTCACATATAAATATATTTATAAATGGTTCATCAACATCAAACAACGCATGCTACAAAGCAACTTGTTTCAAACGTGTGAATTGATTTTGTTCTTTTCTTTTTCGCTTACATGCTCTCATTGATGAACGTTTTTATTTTTACGTTATTTGACTTTGGCTGAACACACCAGCAGTCTCTTTAAGTAGGCATTGTTAAGTTTCCTTTCTTCAAAGCATATTTGTGATCCGAGTTAAACAAGAATCAATAAATCCCACGAGTTCTTTACCTTGGGTGCACATTAATGGTGATCATCGGTCTGTTTTGAGAGTCATTTATAGTGACCGAAGATTCCTTAGTGACAACCACTTTTCTCACATCTTGGCTCTGTGTCACAGAATACTTTCGCACCTGGTTCTTTATTGGCGCCTCAATTATCAGCTTTCCTTCGTCGCCAATATACGCCGTTATGGCGGTCTGATCTACGCTGTCGGGTAATTCGTACTCTTTATTGAATTCCTTGTGGAGAGTTTTCCCGGCTGACTTTTCAACATGTTCCGCATGAACTACAAGTTTCTTGTCCATCGTCTTAACGACGAGTTCCTCTGGGCGGAATTCTCCGGCATCAACGGTTAGACGTAGTTTCCTTGTGCCATCTGGTTCAGTAATGATCGGATTTTTAACAGGGGTAGCCAACTGCAGGGTTCTATCTGGAGATTGGACGGAATTGCTCACCGATTGCTGTATTGGCAACACTTGTGCAGGGACAAGCTGATTGCTGAACACAGGACCATCCACCGTGAGGATTCCGTCCCTACTAAGAACGCACTGCAATCGCTCCTGGTCCACGTTCTGTGGTATGTCGACCTGTCTACTGTATTCGCGGCTTACCGTTTGGTTATTGTTTCGCTCTTCGTGCTTAGCATAAACGATTACTCTGTTGTCCTGTACTTTGACTTGTATTTCATCCGGTTTAAATTCACTTACATCGAACCTTACTTTGAAGCTCTTGTGTCCTTCAGCATCTGTGTCATACAGAGTATGAAGTGCCCCAAGTTTGTCGGGGCCGATAGTACTCGCGCGACGATCGGCAAGGCCGGGTTTTAAAGTAAAAAATTCGTCTCTCATCTTATCAAAGTCATCGTTCCATTCTCTCTTCCTTCGATCCATCTTTGTCTCCATATCGCCCCACACTTTCATCTGCCTGTCGTGAAAGCTCATGTCGTCGCGCTTTATGGGAACGCTTAGCTCAGACCGAAACATATTGGCCCTTGAGTGACTGCACTGTTGATTTCCGCAAAAACCTGCAGATATAAAGAAACTTACAATAATGGTGCAATTAGGGTTTTATACTTAATTTAAACTATGATTAATTAAAGGCAATCTGAAAAACGGATATATAAAACATAATTATGATATATGATAACCCTAGTTATATATATATTGTACCAGTTATACAAAGATAATAATTATGCTATTAATAATGTAGTACAGTGTATGATAGACTTCTTCCAGAAAATTAACATCTGGTTTTCTCGAAATCGGAATCCACTTTAGTGCTGTTAATGTGGACAAGTAAATTGCCTTTAAGTGTTATTATACCTTTCGATAGCATAATAACACGTGCTTGTTTGATTGTGTAATTAACCACACAGTAAGACAACTGCCATGGTCCTGGCTTGCTATAATCTTACAATCTTATTCGTAACGAAGTCCTGTAGTTACTTGATACCCAATTAGAGAAACATGTTTATTCAGTCTGTTAATTACATACGACGGATTGGCATTTAGCTTATTAAGATTATGGCGCGCAGATCAATGTTCGTTTAGCAAATGAAACAAAGGGTTACTTAGAGCATTGAAAGTTATATAAGTGCAAGACTTTTTTATACTTTTGGTTTGAAATGTTTTCTTTTGACTTATTTAATGTTTCATGTTGAGACATCACATTCATACGGCTAAAACTACTTTATATTTTGTAATTTCATCGGATTCAAAACAGTTTTCTATCTTTATGATTTTATCTCGATTTATAGCTTTAATTCTTTTCTGTTGCTGACAACATTTATATAAGAATAAATAATTTAAAAGTTAGCACATATTTTTGGAAAATTCTAATTTAATCTTATTTTGTTTATTCTTAGCATGTTAATGTTTCAATACACGCACATTAAACAGGCTTGTATTTGATGCATGCATTTTTGTCAGCACGATATTATTCGTAATCAGTCGCGCTTGTACTTTAAATCAATTTATAACATTATTTGCATTTTGTCCATTCAAGGCGACCATCGTAACACTTAATTGTTCTATGAACAACTCTCTATATTCACTAATATATGGAAATAATATGCATGAAATGTTTCCATTTGTTCCTCTGTCGTTAAGTAATAAGGACGTGTGTTCAATTTATGAAGATTTATATTAATGTCTCTACCACAAATGTTTACATGTAACAATAAATTAATTTAGACATGCTATTTATTACCACTTTCTTTGGTGTGTTTTATTTAAATGGCGTTACAGTTATGGGGGGAAAGGAAACGAAATAAGTGTCAAACGTTGATTGTTACTGCTTTAATACAAGACAAGAAAGCATTCCTTCCCAATATGAGTGAACATTATATAAAAAAAACAATTGTTAGATCCATCATAATGGCGCTCATCATGGCCAATTGTTTAATAAATATACATATTATTTTAATATAGACATCAGAAAACAATATTTCTGCATATCTTTTTTCCCTGCATGCTCAACTCGCTACATTTAAGTTTTTTTTTAAAGATTCTGCATTAATTATATTTAATGCAGATATTCATTTATACTGTTATTACAAAATCATCGTATGACACAGACACGATCAAATGCCATTTGTTTGGCGTTTGGCCCTTTGTTGAAATCTCTTCTAGATTCTAAGCATGTTAAATATATACCTAAGAAGGTCACGCACTATTTTTCGGTGATAATAGCTAACGGCGTTGTGTATTCTTTTCAACCGTGGGGCAGCGTGGCCTACTCAATTGACAACCGTCTTCTCATTAATCTTCACATCAGAAACAATCTTACAAATCTTACGAATACGTCAATCAACGCAGCCATCAACTATCCCAAAATAGAGTTCATAAATGCAGGCGATGAACACTTTTCTGATAGTCCCCTGGCGTAATGATTGCTCGCATCATATGTTACCCGCCAATTATAACGGTGCTGGATGATTTGGAGTACCATATGGCATCTATATTTGTAATTCCAATGAAAACATCATTAGATACTGGGTCAATAAGTGGAATAGTATGATATAAGTGTAAGGGAGTAATCAAGCTTGGTGAACTATTTATACGTAATATGAACCCGAACGATTTGAAAATGGTTAGAATTACACGGACATTCAGTAGGATGAAGTAAGAAAAGTCATGCGTAACACTTTCTAATTTAATATAATTACTATATCGTTGATTAATTGTGTTCAATATATATGTTTACAAAAAATGTGTATTCATAATCCAAATACGCGTATATATATATATGGAAATCTTCTTGAGTATCAATGTGTGTACTTTCATGTATGCATAAGTGTTTTAAAGAGTGAAGTTTTCAAGACAGCTCCAGAAATGGCGCACACCGAGCTTAATTGTGTCGTGTTCTGAGAAAACTGGGCAAAATGCTTGTGCGTAAAGTGTCATCCCAGATTAGCCTGTGCAGTCCGCACAGGCTAATCAGGGACAACACTTTCCGCCTTAACTGGATTTTCGCTAAGAAGAGACATCATTTAAACGAAAAATTCTATAAAAGCGGAAATTGTCGTCCCTGATTAGCCTGTGCGGACTGCACAGGCTAATCTGGGATGACAATTTACGCACAAGCATTTTG
>VMBQ01003617.1:15714-76517 GCA_007657795.1 Dreissena rostriformis
ACATAGTTATGGCCCGGACAAGCTTGTTCCGCCCGTCCGCCCGCCAGCCCGCCAGCCAGCCCGCCCGCATTCGCCAATCTAATAACCAGTTTTTTCCTTCGGAAAACCTGGTTAATAATTTTTCCAATTCATATGTTTCATTTTTCACGACAAAGATAATTAAATATAAGCAATTACCCGATATTGACAGTCTTATCAACATTCTGCCTGGAAATAATAAAGCAAGTGTGACAGATATAATTGCTTGCAACTGGTTTTGCAATCAAGGTATTGAATGAAATTATATTATTTTTCACCAAATATTGTTTGCATTTTTTGAAACCTGAGGTTAATTAATAACATGTACAACACATCTTTAACTTAATACTGTTTATACAAAACCTGGTCTGGCGAAAACACGAACATTCGTTAGGCATGTATGGACAGCTGTAGTCGTTTATTAGTCCATGAACATTGTTATTGTTGTGGTAATTATGTTATTTCTAATCCGACCACGTTTTTGCACCAGTTCTATGTATACAATATTGTGGTATACAGCTGAATAATAATTTCTAAATTGTACTACCAATATTCTAATTGAATTGTCCGTGTTGAAAATGTTTACATATATTATTTTTTTCTTGACATGTTGAAATGTGTCCTCTTAAAAATACAGTACTACAAAGTAGTTAAGTTTTTGTTCCTTATGACCAGTTTTGCTGTTTCGAGTATTAGTTCACCCATCGTAGAATTGACGCCCATTCAACATGTGTTATTCATGTTCTTCGTGTGCATCCAATTTATGCCATAAACAAATATCGAGCAGACGTTTTTCTATTTAAGTAAAGCCGAAACTGTTTTTGAACAAATAACATTTTTGCGCTAAGTGAAAGTTTTTACAGAATTTATTTCTGGTGCCAACATTCATACAGACATCGGTAAATCTCTCCCCGTGCTTTTGCATTGTATACCTATGAATCACGGCCATAACTGCAGGATGTAATCATTATGACGCAATGTAGTATCAATAAAGAATGGATTTGGTCTGTGCCAAATTTCGAAGCCTGATAAAGATCATTAACGAGGTAATTGCAGGTTTAAACAGATGGAGTAAAATAAGCAGCTATAGTCATTATGAGATCTGTTTATTGCAAAAAAGGTTTGAAGAAGAATAACCGGCAGACATCTTATACAGTTTCAAATGATGTAAACAAAATATGTACAACTATCATTAGCGCATATACTACTCATTATACCATTCATATGAGTCTCTTCAAGAGTAACCCTTTGCATGCTCGGAAATTTGTCGTCTGCTAAAATGTCGTCTGCTGAATTTCTAAAATTAACATTTTCTTCGATTTTTTTCAAAGAATACTATCAGAATAGCAAACAGTTTGGATCCTGATGAGACGCCACGTTCTGTGGCGTCTCATCTGGATCCAAACTGTTTGCAAAGGCCTTCAAAATCCGGTTCCAGCGCTCAAAGGGTTAACATGAGTGACTGTTTTTCTGTGAATGCAGAATTGAACTGGTATGTATTATAACATGCGAAGTATATTATAAGTAATGAACAGTGTGAAAGTATTTAATAAACGAATGACTTAACAATAACATTTGGTAAAGACTGTTCACGCAACCATAATATTTGGCATACAGGTTACATAAAATGCTAAAACGAAATATTCTTGAACGGCTTCCTAATTTGCGATATATAATTTCAAAAAGGAAGTTGCGTATTTTTTCACATTGGGATAGAAATAGTATAATTGTTGTCTGTACTATATAAATGTTTCGTTATGCATATTCCAGGTTGGAATATCATTATTCCTATCAGAGAAATGTAAATTGTTCAATTCACTGTTTATTGTTAGTTCATAAATTGCATATTTATTCTCTTATTCGTTGAAGATGATATTCGTATGCGAACAAAGTTTTAAAATGGCAATTTATATCTTACTTGTAACTTCTTCTTATTAATATTTACATGTTCATTTATATATATTTTAATATAAAATAACATTCATCATTGCCGCATTTCATTTCTTAAAATAGACACATTTGGCAAAATTATATTCCATCCATCTTGCCCGAGAACAGTTAATGACAAAATTATCATTACATTAAACTTTTTACGCAAATATTCGTAGAAGTCACTAAACTCGACACGTCCAATTAATCATTGTACATACTAAATTTATTAGCTTTAACTCGCCTTAAAAAAATATAGTGACATAAAAAATCAATAAAATAATTTAGGTTTGGTTCAATGTCCTCCCCTGTATCACAAGTGAAAAGTTCGTGTTCCCAATTGTGTTAACTTAAAACAGATCTGTTCTCTGCATGAATCTTAAGTATTTTAATTAAATTATTTTGTAGAAGGGGGTTTACACAATACATAATGGCATTTATACGTCTTGTAATTACATGGAGAATAATGGGTTAGTGTTGATTATAGATCAGGTTTATCATGCGAGGCTGAGAAAACAAAAAGCACGAGCCTTGGCGAGTGCTTTTGTGTGCCGAGCATGATAAACCTGATCTATAATTAACACTNATTGTGTTTTGTTCAATCAAAACGTGCATTGCTATAAACATGAAATTTAAAAGATTGAGTTGCGCCATTGGTTACTAAAAACAGAGCGCATGAAGTGCATTCAGCACTTCGATTTAAATAGGATGACCCAAATTGAAGATTAAAATTGATGTTATGTTAAAGGAACAATATGTGACACCTTTACATACAGTAAATGAACATTATGTCACCTTACGCTGTTTGTAAAGTAATCTGATGTCGCAGTGTATAAGTATAAGTCGCACATATTGTTTTAGATATTTCTTCCCAGTTTTAAATATTTCACTACTCGTGGAATGCAACAATTCGCAACCCATATTTTGGAGTTGTACTTGTTAGCTTATTTCATGGTTTGATTGGATGCCAAATCCCCAAGTGCGTTATCGGGTTTATTTGTCTTTTTGAAGTGGATACATGACGCTGGTTGAAAATAATAGACGCATTATTCCACTGCATAGAGTGTGTGGAAATTGCTGATATGTACAACAGTGATTTTCTTTGTTAAAGAAATACAAAATAATAAAAGGGTGCTTGGCAGTGTTTGCTTAACAAACCGATGAATAAACAAAACACATTCTGCACCAAACTTTTGCATCTTTAAAGCTGATACTAAAGTACGTCTGTGCCTTCGTGTTGCATTAGAAATGGCCATTTACATCACGAGCTCTAATCTCAAATCTTTCCAGTTTAGTTCCCAAAAAGGGCTGAGTGTCCTCAAATAGCAAAGCACATTGTTTACATCCCATAGGCGCGTATATCAGAGTCTTATAAACAACTGATGCTTGCCAGCCAACAGCACAATCTAAAACATGCATTCCGAAGATTAATAGGGGTGATCTGGCACCATTGTTTTTAACTGTTACTGTATTTTGACTGCATTGAATCTTGATTGCTGAATTCTATTTCGTAATGATCTTAAATCATCGATAACAAGTAAACGACAATGTTGCACAATGTCCAAAATGTTCTTATCTGCTGTAATGTTTTGCCATCTCACTTCCAACTTAAACAATTTACCTGTAACTATTTTTGAAACAATTTTTATCTCAGTTAGTTTCTTTTCGGCCCCTGACTACCAATCTTCGATGGCAGTTATTTGTATATCCCTCTGCCGAGCTTATATTCCACTGCCGGCTTTTTGTTAACCACGACTGTATCAGCGGCCACGTCCATAAACCGGAAACGTGAACGGTAAGTAGGCCGCTGAAAATATCTCTGTAGTTCATGTGTATTCAAGGCCAATCTCTGGACAATCCTCGCTGTGTTGGTTTATTGTTTTCACCAAACAATGCTTCATTTTCTGAAAGAGAATGCATTCCCCAAAGAGATTACCCCATCAAACAAGTTATATTCTTAGTAAATCCTCTCTCATTATATTTATTTTGTAGTATTTGAAAAAGATTCGATAAAATAAATTGTAAGCTGAAAAACTATGTAAACAAGTTTTCTTCAACGGAAACTCTCAGCTTTGGATGGTGTAAACGAGTGCATGTGAGTTAAGCATATATATATATATATATNAATGTTACATTGATCTTTCTTGTTTATTACCAAAATAATCATATCTTCCTGATAACAAATGCGTATCTCCGCAGCAGGCCCATATCGAGTATCCCGTGAAGTAAAAGTTTTTTTCGCAGTCAATTCTAAGTGCAAAAACGTCTGCAGAAAATCTTTAACGTAAGAAGTATCTGATAAGGACTCAAATTGCTTAAAAAAATAGAATATGTGCCGAAAGCACACTATCTATATCATTCAATCGAAGTGTTTTAAGCTAACGAGTTTAGAAGCGTTTATCCAGTCTGTCAAAATTACAGGTTATGTTTGTTTATTTCCTGCTAAAACAAACATTTAATGTCGTAAATCACGAATACGAAAAAATTAATAATAATAATAATTAAAAAGAAACACAAATCTAATTTCAATTACAATCTTTAAATCATGAAATATATAGGGGTATTTTACAGTATTGTGACAATTTTCTACCTATAATTACAATTGTTATTTCATTGCGTATTGTGTAATGACTAGAATATTATTATTACAGGCGGATGATTTTACAAGTCAAGCGCCCGTTGAACGAATTATTTTATTTGACGTTTTAGACTTATTGTTTTCCATTGATCAGTGCGTAGACAGCAGTTCACTAGCCAGATGAACACGTGTAACGTTTTGTCTTTCTAATTAACGTGGTCAGGTTCGTACAATTGGAGTTTTGCTCATCAGATATATGCATAACACAACAATTACTACAACCAAATGGCTGATGTAAAACTGTCATTTAAATCATATCCAGTAAATGGATAATATAGTAGTATTAGATAAATTACTTAAAGTGCGAATATTATGTATAATTATTTAGGATACACACACCTTCAACACATGTTGGTAGTTTGCTTTATTTTTATTGTAAGGCATTAATAGACCAGCTCCTCGACGTCAATTTATCCTGCAGTGTCTGATATTTTTTGAACATATGTACGCAAACAGAGTATTAAGTCCAATACTGGGTAAACATTAATGTCGCTTCTCAGTGTCTTTTGTTTCACATAAAGTATTATATTTAATTGTTCCATACAATTCGCATACTTTGCATGTTAATTCAAAATAAATACTATTAAATGTCATTTTCAAACTATTTCGCAACGGAAGAGCCAGAATATGCTAGCATACTTCTCGCTCACATTTTCTAGCGTTCAAGTGGCGAAAGGATGCATTCATATTTCCTGTTTCCCTCAACAATACACTTGTTTGTTTACTCGCTTTAAGTCGGCGACATATTAAAATGTATTGTTAATATGCAAAACGTCATATATATATTATCGTTTTAGTATCGACTTGGCTTGAGATGAAATAACCTAGTTAACCCACTTGATTCGACTCCTTTAATATGTTAATATAGTTCAAGTGCTTTCAGTACAGCGTATGATACTTTTCATACCTGTCTTCACACGACTCACTTTGTTACTCGAAAAATGTATGTCTGGTTTATTTCCTGTTTCCACAACAATCACATATTCCTGATAATCGATAATGATCTGTTATGCGGTCTAAGAAAGAAGTAAAAGTTGTAACGACATTGATTGAAATCAGCAGAACATCTTCAGAATACTTAAAACAACGCTGAAAGTTTTCGATAACGAATCCAGCGTAAAAGTATATATGTAAAATAGTTTGTATTTGTATTTTTTAATCTAAAAAATATTGTTAACACCCGTACAACAACAAATGAACTAACTTGACTTTTAGTGTGTGGAATTCAGTATTATCTGTATTATCATGTATCAGAGTATACATAAGGGTAAAGAAAAACTTGCATTTCTGCGATATCTTACCACTTTGACGTCAATGTATAATCTTTTGGATGGCGTACGATATTCAGTATGGTGAGGATACAGGAATAACACTTTTAAACTCATTTTGCTACAGGCTTTCTAAATTGCGATATGTTGGCGCCGTGGGTACGCCACACGATTTATCAAAGTATATGTTTTCTCATTTTAAACATGTTTTAAACCTGGTTATCTTAAGTTTGGCAGCTTAGTTATGCGATATTGTTCTGGCAAGGTGTTGGGTCTGAAGGTCATGAAAATAAAAACCCTCCGGAACAATTATGACATCTTGTCAAAAATAACGAGACTTTCAAGAAAGAACGAAAATGGTAGTAATTCTAGCTCTGGCTCGTGTTTATTTCGTTCTGGCGTTGTATCCTTCAAATTCACCACGCAGCCAAAACGATATGGCAGAAATCCGGCACAATCATAAGTATTATGTTATATGCATTATTAAGCCTTATAGTTATCGCGTAAATGGATTGTTCACTCAGAATCGCGCAGATTTCGAATGTGTGTCCTGAATACAATATTGATCAATTCAAAGTTGAACAACAGAGCAGCGCAGGCAAAAGATATATGTGTAATACTTTCATTTTGCATACAACGGGACCTCTTGTTAGGCATATGCAGTATTTGTCGTGGCAAACATCCATAGTACGAATGAGGTATTCACTACAAATGCAATACTCGCAAAGAGAAACGTCGCGTTCAACATAAACAGTATTTGCCATTTCAAAGATCCAGAGAACGAGTGAGGATTTCACAACAAATACATTACTCACGAATAGCTGCGCGTTACATTCTGGTTGGGTATGCAACAAGCTGATCAGTTTAAATGTTGCAATCAGAAAATGCAAATAAATAGTTAATACAAAATACATAAAATATGCATCAGCATTTTAGTTTACCATTGGACCATACACTAGAAATGTGCAATATAATTTTAGAATACATTTTGGAATAATATATGTCGAGTTTAACAAGAATTGTAACATTATTTAAACTTCATTTTAACACACGTCTTTATCGACGCATTGTTATCCAATGAACCGAACGAGCGTATCAATCTCACAATTGCAGAAAAAGTCAACCCTGCAATCTGGATAATGTGACCGAACCTGAGTTACATCTTTTTAATCACATTTATCTACGAAAAATGCGGAAGTTTGAATGCCAACAATTCCAAGATTGAGATTGTTATTTATGAGTGAAAATTAATCACTGGCAAGGTCGAACCGTTAGACAGACATTGAGATTTGGTCCAAGTAACCAAGCTTTGCAACAATTAATTAAACCTAACATTCTTTCGTACAATAACATTAGATTTACTACAGCAAAACGACTTCCAACATTATTTATATTAATAATACCAACTCGTGTGCTTTGATAATACCTCATTTATTTTTGTAATATAAATTTCGGGTTCAAGATTTACGTTTTCATCAAACTTCTATATTTGTATCAGTTTGGCCGAACTGATATCGACTTTAACGACCATCAGTAAATTTTATTTATCAAAAGTTAATGTCGATTTTTTATTTCAAATAATGTGAGCTAGACGCGTATTCTTTGTATTTGATCACACTCATTTCTACAAATCAAATGTCAGTATATATCAACTTGTTCAAGGCATGCCATTCTAAGCATTCAATCAAAAACAAACGAATGCCGCTCTTAGCATAACAATAATTTATCAATGTCTACATGAACACTTCGAAGTATTTAACATTCATTTATAAATAAGCTAGTAAAATTATCTTCTTCGATTGGCCCGATACATCTAATTTGAACTTTTTTTTAAAACGTTGTACGTTTAATACGAATAATCAACTATGTGTACTTTAATAAACATGAAAATTCGTGTCTTTTTTATACTTAAATCGCAATTCAGAAGCTTGTGTTCAGCACAACTGTCTTGTATTTAGTTCTAGACAGCAATATCAGCAGTTTCTGAACGGGTTTTCATTGAAGTAACAGTCAGTTTGTTTTCCATGTTTAATTTCAAGTGAACATATTTATTCATGTGTTTTCCCAGGTGATTCCCTCGATACTGCGTAACGAACCGTAGAATCATACAGTATTCACAGTGTTGTTTGAACATATCACATTTCATTTATTTCATTATAATATGTCCGGTAGGCAACATGAAAAGGATAAAAGAAATAAAACATAAATGAAACTGGAAAGAATGTGCGTATATGTGCAAGTAGTTAAAGGCATTATATAGTAGTTGTAAATAGGGTATATGCACAAGGCTGATATGACGATTTGGATAAAACAAAACACAAGAAGCAATAGCACAAACGGTATAAACTCTACATACCTTTTCTGTATTCAGCTGAATCATGCAACTAAGCTGGGTTTTTCGCTCAAATATTGCTCACATGATGACAGTGCCATTTTGCAAATCCGACAAGGGCAAAATATGTTGAACTCTGTTGTCGATATCGTTGTTTATAGTGATACAATGTCATTGAACAAATATTGTTGATGCAAATATTGTCTTGTTTTGTGTAATTAAAGGTATACACATCTTTTTTAGCTGGAATTTCAGTTATTAAAAGTATGTTACTGATACCAATCTATTTGACATTCTTAAATCATGTTTTTCACATCAACTACATTTGAACAACAAAACCCAAAATCGCTGCGTACGTCACATATACGCAGCACATTAGAATGAGTAAAAGAAAACAAAAGTGTTATTTTATTTTACCTGATGATTTTCATATTTTCCTTTGGAATTTGATAAGTTAGTTTTCAATGTAAAATTTTAAGCAACATTGTATTGTGCCTCACGTCCAGAAATGCATTTGCGAAAAAAAAACGTTCCTGCTTAATATAACATGCATACGACTTTAGTATGTGAACACAATTAATAATAAGGCTTGTGCACACACCGTATTTGTGTAAGCTTTGCTATTCCCTTATAACAAGTTTTGCTGTTGTGAGCATTATTTCATCCCTCGTAGAATTTACGCCAAATCAGCAGTCCTAATTCATGTACTTCGTGTGGATCAAATAGGAATGTAGGCCATACAAAACTAGTGAGCAGTCGTTTTTCTATTTAAGTACAGCCGAATCTTTTTGTGAACAAATAAAAATTTTGCGCTAAGTGAAAGTTTTTACACAATTTATTTATGGTGCCAACATTCATACAGACAACGGTAAATCTCTCCCAGTACCTTCACATTGTTAACCTATGAATCACGGCCATACCTGTTGAATGTAATCATAATGATGCAATATAGTATCAATGCAGAATAGATTTAGTCTGTGCCAACTTTCGAGCCCTGATAATAATCATTGACTAGGTCATTGCTTGTTTTTGTTTCTTCAAGAAAAAAACATGAGTGACTGTGTGTCTGTGAATGCAGTATTGAACTTGTATGTGTCATAACATACGAAATATATTAGTAGTAATGAACAGTTTGACAGTATAAAATAGATGAATGCATAAATAATAACATTTGGTAAAAACCGTTTATGCACCCATAACATTTGACATGCATGTTACATAAAACGTAAACCAAAATATGCGTGAACGGCTTCAACATGTGAGGTAGTTCATATCAAACAGGAAATTGCGTATTTTTTGACATTGGGAAAACAATATTTTTATTATTGTTTTCTATAATATATAAATTGTTCATTGTGCATATTCTAAAGGTTTTAATACCATTATTTTTTTCAGAGAAATATAAATGTTTTAATTTCACTGTTTATGGTTACTTTATACATTGCATAATTATGATTTGCAACCTAATTTGATGAAGATTTTATTCGTATGGAAACAAAGTTTTAAAATGACATTTTTAAATCTTTCTTGGAAAATCTTTAACAGCAACTAACAGTTTTTAAGGGCGTCAACGAGTGTACAAGTTCAGCAATATATTTTTCAAATAATAAGATTGATCTTCTCAAAGAAAAGTACGAATAACTCGAACCGATAAGCATAAGCTTCGCGATCCGTTCACATAATTATTAGTTATAAGAAACTGAAATGTTTATAAGTGTCTCAAATTGACACACGGTACTTTGTGCTGCTTGAACTAATTGTATTGCTTCGTCAGATTCACTTCCTGTCGGAAATTCAATCGCATGTGTTTATAATTGAAAGGTTAACACGATTTATCTAACTCTTTCAAACGTTACAATGATCTATATGGTTCATGACAAAGATAATCATATCAACCTGATTACAATTGATAATCTCCTCAGCAGGCCAATATCGAGTGTCCCGTGAAGTAAAAAGTTTTTTCGCAGTCAATTCTAAGTGCCAAAACGTCTGCAGAAAATGTTAAAAACATAAAACATGTCTGATAAGGATTCAAATCGCGTACAATAACGGAAATATAATATAAAGGCATTATATCTCGGCTTTACTCGCTGAACATTTTCTTGGTTGATCTGTTATTAGGTCATCCAACTAAGAAATTTCGCAACAAGTAAAGTCGAGATATATAGCGAATATTAAAAGGAAATAAAGGCTAGTAACTTTCTTGCTTATATGGCTGGAAAGTGAGCGGGATCAAACACAATTTATACCATTAATAAAGTGTATACAACGGCAAAAAATACCTTCATTGATAATAATCAAACACGACTTTTATATTAGGTATATTAATAAACGGATGTAAGTATCTGACATGAGAAAAATAGAGTTCATTTTTATGCTCCCCATATATGCTCCCCATATATATATACTAATATATATATATATATACTAATATATGGGGGAGCATATAGTCGCCGCTTCGTCTCTCCGTGTGTGGGTGTGTGTGTGTGTCCGTCCGGAAATTTGTCCGGGCTATTTCTCAGCAACTAGTGACCGGAATTCAATGAAACTTTATGGGAAGCTTCACTATCAATGGGAGATGTGCACATTATCAGCGGGTTCTGGTCGGATGATTTTTCACCGAGTTATGGCCCTTTGAATTTTTTTCATTAACTGTACATATAGTGCAATTCTTGTCCGGGCTATTTCTCAGCAACTAATGACCGGAATTCAATGAAACTTTATGGGAAGCTTCACTACCAAGAGGAGATGTGCATATTATCAGCCGGTTCTGGTCGGATGATTTTTCACAGAGTTATGGCCCTTTGAAATTTTCTATAAACTGTACATATAGTGCAATTCTTGTCCGGGCTATTTCTCCCCAACTACTGACTGGAATTCAATGAAGCTTTATGGGGAGCTTAACTACCTTGAGGAGATGCGCATGTTATTAGTGGGTTCTGGTTAGATGATTTATTTAGAGAGTTATGGCCCTTTGAAATTTTCAGGTTGCTAAACCATTCATCGTATTATTTTGTCCAAATTTATGCCCCTCAAGACGTTTCCTTTTATCTGAATATATAGTGCAATATTGTGACAAAAAAAACCTTTGGGGAGCATCACCCGTCTCCGACGGTTTCTTGTTATTAAAACTATAATGTGTGAAATAAATATAAACAATTCAAAACTCCAATTGCATCATAAGGAGAGAAATCTTATAACAATAAGAAGTCCTTTATATATGGAAACTTACAAATTGTCAAATAATAAGACAAACGTCTCGTATTGTATATTTAGTATTTATTGGAAATGTCGTACTTTAAATGTATTAAATATTTACACTGCTTACCATCTCAAAATATTTTACAAATCTAAATGTGTGCTGAGTTAGATGCTAGCATTCTTTATCTGAACAATGTTGTGCTATCGACTGTATTACAGAAGGGTTTTTTATAATGAAAGCTGTTCAATCTGTTCAATATGTTCAGAGATAATAATCAGAATTCCAATTCAAATCTTTCATCACTTCGTTGTGGTGTGCCAACGCTTAATTTAGGAACAATATTTAGTTAAAAGTTTGCGAATTAACACCGTAAAGTAGAAAAGCATAATTGTATACGAATGTTATAAAATGCAATTTAATGAAAGTGCAACAAAACAAAGTATTTGTTATATGTGAATGATTTGACAGTTCCTATCGTTAAGTCCCCAGTGTTAAAAATAGTTAATTAATTACCGAAATGATAGAAACAAAAAAAGAGTTGCATTTAGAAACTTTAAATTATGAAATATATATAAGTATTTTATAGTTTTTCGAAAATTCCCTACGGTGTATTTCATTGCAAATTTAATAATGATCAGAATATTTATATTATAGGCGGTTGTTTTCGTAAGTTCATACCCCGTGCACGAGTTATTTTATTTTAATTTATAGACTTATTGTTTTGCACTATGTTTATGGAATAAAATTAAAGAATATTTAATCATTCTTTGTAGTAAGAGCTATTACTTAGTATGCCAATTTTGGTTTGGGAGTGCTGTTCAGTGCGTAGACAGCAATAAACTTGCCCGATGAACATATGTAACGTCCAGATATATGTATAACGCAACATTAACTACAACCAAACGGCTAACGTAAAACATTGTACGGTCATTTAAATCATATCCATTAAATTGATAATATACATGTAGAAGAAATGGTAAAATGGATATTGTTAAATTAAGGAATCGAAGATAAATTACTAACAGTATGAATGTTTTTGATAATGATTTATTTTACATACACCTAAGCCAATCTAAACATCACATGTTCGCAGTTTGCTTAATTGTTACTGTTAGGCATCAATTGACAAGTGTCTCGACGTCAATTTGTTCTATATTGTCTGACATTTTATGAACATATGTAAAACAGAATTTAGCCCAATACTGGGTGAACCTTATTTTCGTTACTAAGTACGTTTTGTCTCACACAAAGTATTCTATTTAATTGTTCCATAAAATGCAGTTTATTCAAAATTAGTATATATATCATCTTTTCAAACTTATTCGCCCCGGAAGAACCAGAGTTTTCTAGCAGCTAACATTCTACTAGCGTTCAAGGGGAAACATGGTGTATTCATATTTCCTGTTTCTCTAATCAACACACTTATTCTTGACTCGATTATAACACGGCCACATATTAATATGTATGGCTAATATGTACACATTCATAAATATTACCATTGAAGTATCTCGTTGAAGTATAGACTATGCTTGAGGTAAAGTAACCCATCTTACCCACTTAATTTGACTCTTTCAATTTCTGAATATAGTTCATGTGCTTTCAGTTTCCAGCGTATAATCACACATTTCATACATTTGTTTTTAAACAGGAACATTGTTAACTGAAACTTAAAAGGAAAGGAGACATACATTCATCCAAAGCTCTAAAATACATATAAATAGTATACATATTTTATCGCTATAAATCACACAGTTTGATTTATTATAACAAATTGAAGATATACACACATTCATCATAACACACGTTGACATTTTACTGGCATAAATAATATTTTAAAACATATGTTTTCATGTTAAAGATTATAAATCGCTGACTTGATATTTAGACGAAATGCATTTTTCGAACGAATTTATGTGTTTTTTTAATCTTTCTTGTTTATAAAAATAGTGTTTATTATATTTCAAGGTTTCAAGGTTCCTGCTGTGGTCAATGTGTGACGAACGTTGGTAAATATACGGCTTTATTTATACTGAAGACTCAATAATTGAGGAGTCATCTAAGAAAACCGATCACAATTTACGAAATGAGATTGTATTCACCTATTCACTTTGTAAAATATTAGCCAGAAGAATAGTACGGTACTCGTTTAACACTTTAAATGTAGACACATATTATAACGATGCCAGTTAATACTTTTATTTGAGACATACTTATCTTTGTTTCATTATTCATGTCATGTATGTCTGAATGTAAATTCATATGTATTTTACAGTAGCATAAACCCGGAACGAATATGTTTATGATTCAATGGACACGGGTGAAAGGTTTCTTAACATTATGATAGATTTGCAGTGTTATAGTAATAAATTATCGGCCAATGCGTGCGTTTGTGAAATTATTTTTAGTACCTCACTGTGCGTTCTTTGCTGCAACGTATGAACATGAAATGTGTCTTCGTTCATGCTCTATTCAATTTCAATGTGTTTTTGTTTTAGAATAAGTAATGGGAATTAACTTAAATATGCTTAATCGAATAATATCTGTTTGATTTTTTCCTATAACCACCACAAAAACATCTTCATGATAATCGATCATGATCTATTCAGCAATCTAAGATTGAGTTTCTCGTGAAGTAAAAGTTTTTCGCCGTTTCTTCTAAGCATCAGAAGATCTTCTTATTACTTTAAACATCGCTAAAAGTGTTCGATCACATATCCAACGTAAACGTATCATAAAAATATTTCAAATAAGATCAGATGCTACAAAATTCTTCAACACGATCAATGTCAATAACGACTGAAATGAGTCCTTCAAACGAAACTTCAAGAAAATGGGACCAACAAAGTGGATATTTGCTTATTAATCGTATCGCAAGGGTAATGAAAAACTTGCATTTCTTCGATATCTTACCAGTTTGACGTCAATGTTTTAACCTTGGAGGGCGTAGGATATTCAATGTTGAGGATAACGGTATAACACTTTAAAAATCGATGAACTACAGGCTTTCAAACGTGCGATATGTTTGCGCCGTAGGTACGCCACATGATTTATCACAGAAAATATTTTCTCATTTTTTACATGTTTTAAACCTGGTGTTCTATTATATGGTGGCTGCTTTCTGCCATATAGTTATGCCATGATTTCGGGTCTGAAGGTTATTAAAAATACAACCATCCTGAACGTCAATTATGAGATAAATGTCATAATTGACGTTCAGGATGATTGTCCTTAAAATTATATATAAAAGAACGAGATTTTCAAGAAAGAAGGACACACGTAATAATTGTAATTCCAGCGCGTATATTTTTGGTTCTGACGTGTTACCCTATAATTCTGCCACCCCGCCAAAATGATATGGTAGAAATCAACCACCATTATATTACTATGGTATATGCATTATTAAGTCTTATAGTTATAGCGTTTGTGGACTGCTATCTAACAATGTCGATGTGTTCGTATGTGTTAACATAATACACCATTGCTCAAATCCAAGTTGAATGAAATAGCTGCGCAGGCAAATTATTTATGTGTAATATGTTGATTTTGCACACAAACGAACTTTGTGTTCAACATATACAGTATTTCACATTTCAAACATCCAGAGAACACATTATACATTATTTGCCATTGCAGACATCATCCAGAGAACGAATGAGGTATTCACAACAAATACAGCCTCGACAAGATCTGGCAGTTAAAGTTTTCTTGAGAACGCAACGAATTGCCTTCTTTAAATATTGCAATCAGTAAATGCAGATACATATTTTAAACAACAACATATCAGCATTTACGTTTACCATTGGACCATACAATCGAAATAAGAAATTACAATTATTTGAGAATAATAAATGTACAATTTTACAAAAACTTTAAAATCATTTAAACTTCGTTTTTAAACCCTCCTTATCGACACATCGTTATCTAATTAACCAAAAGAGCTTATCAATACCATAATTGTAGAAAAGGTATACTCTGCGATTTGTAGAATTTTACTTAAACTGAGTAAAACATTTTTTCTTAACATTTATCGACGAAAAATGCGGAGGTTTGAATCTTAACAATCCCAAAATTTTGAGGGATATTTATGAGTGAAAATAAATTACTTGAAAAGTAGAACCGTTAAACATACATTAGGATTTCGTCCAAGTAAACAAGCTTGGCAACAATTAATTTAACTAAACATTCTTTTGTTCAATAACATCAGATTTATGTATTCATTTCAAACCTTTGGCCCGTTTATATTTGTATCGGTAATGCCAAACTGATATCGACTAAACTAAGACCATCAGTGAATGTTATTTATTAAAAATTAACGTCGCTTTTCTATTTCAAATAATGCGAGAGATGCGCGTATTCCATGTGATTGATCATACTAATGACTACAAATCAAATATCAGTATATATCAACCTAGTTCAAGGCGTGCCATTCTAAGCATTCAACCACAAACAAACAAATGCCGCTCCATGCCAAAAAATAATTTGTCAACGTCTACACGAACACGTCCAAGTATTTAAAATTCGTTAATAAATCAGATTAAAACTATGTCTGCCCTAATTGGCCCGATACATCACATTTTAAGTTACGAATAATCAACTATGTGTACTTAAAAAATACATGAACATCCGTGTCTCGTTTTTATACTATACAAAAATGTTGAAGTTTCATTATCGGTTCAACTCTATCACTCATGACTCATCTGAGAAAGTAAATCGAAATTCAGAAGCTTTTTTCAGCTGTCTTGTGTTTATTTCCAGACAGCCATGTCAGCAGTTTCTGTACGGATTTTGATTGAAGTTATAGTCAGTTGTTTTTCATGTTTAATTTCAAGTAAATATATTTATTCCGGATATTTACCAGGTGATTCCATTGATATTGCCTAACAAGCCGGTGAATCATACAATATTAACAGTTGTGTGTGAACATATCACATTTTATTTATTTCATTATAGAAGTGTCTGGTAGGCAACACAAAAAGGATTACAAAACATTTCCCCTCCGTATAAAGATATATACTACTTTTACATTGTATCATTACTAACAGTGATTATGCTATTTTGATATTTACCTTAGGTTGAATGGTTGTAAGCGAAACGAAAAGCACTCAGAATTCCAAGAAAACAATATGTTGTTAAAAATCAAATTGCGTCTGCTACAATTCCTTAGTCTGCTACACTAACGCACGTTTTTGGATGAAGTTTTAACCTTTGCCATCACTATGATTTATTTTTCATGATCGAATAGAAAATTATGTCTGTTATGACCGCAATTATAAAGTTTAGTTTTAGTTTGTTTTTAATCTGTAAACATGTATATTCCAAAGGCTGTTTTTGACAGCGTTGATGACAAACAAATCACAAGAAGCAAACCTACAAAAGAAACTCAACAAACGTGTTATGTATACAACTAAATCATACATATATACAAGAAGGTTATTATTTTTAAACTATTGGCATCCAGACATATAAATAAGCCAGAAGGCGGAACGATGACTGCAAACGCGTAATAAATGAAGACTAAGAGGTTAGACATTATGTACATGTTGGTTAATTTATGGGTACGTGTGTCTGATAACATAAAAAAAGGAACTGCCATACATAAATAAGATGTTACCATTAATTTCTGTAAATACCCCAGCAGTTTTTCTAATGGAATGTAATGAAAGACCCAACAATTCATTTCCAAAATATAGACTAGAGTATATCAAAATTGCAAGGAGACCTTAACCATTTAAATATGGACCTTTTTATTGAGCATAATTAGACATTCTTCACCCTTCTACCTAGCTGCCTAATTAGGCATCCAACTCTGCGTTAAATAATGATTAAAGATAAACTTAACCTTTAAATGAAACCTCGCATAAAAGTCTGATATTGTGATCAAGACTGTCAATTATTTTGCCACTTAAATGTTGGTCGATGGGGGACACATTATGAATTGGTCGGGAGCTATGACTCAATAAACTATATATTAAATGTGTTTTGTAGATGTCTCATTTGGTACCAGGCAATTACACAAGGTCTAATCAAGCCTTATATTTGTGTATAAGTTATTAATAACCGGACAATATAACTGGGTTATATTTTAATATTTTGACCTTGAACGTAGTCATAGGCAACTGGCTCTTGCGTGCGATAAATCATATTATCATGCTTACCCGATCCCCACCTTTATTTTGAAATCTTCAAATGATGGAACAATTATGCTTAACAGAATAAACACACTGTCATTTAGCAGTTCAGTGGTATATATACCCAAGCCATTTTAACAACAACAAGTTAATAACATACCGAGGGGTAAACGATAACGAGGTATCATTAAGGTATGAGCGAAATAGGATTTTAAAGATGAACATAATTGTGGTATCCAGAAAGATTCTCTCTGGAAGAAGTCTATTAAGTCCCGGAAGCGGTATCAGAAAATTAAGGTCTACATGAAAAGCATAACACGCTAGGCAACTAGCTTTTAACAGCTCCAAGATCCTCGTAAGTATCGTAAGTATATAAATGTCTATTGGCATTTGGGCTTAAAGGGTTTACACAAAAGTTAAATACGATTATCTCTTACAACGCACACAAGAAACACGTGCTACATTTTGTCAAATTATGTCCCTAAGATTATCATTCTGCCTCATATGAACCAGTCATTATGACTTCCTTGCATGTTTGTTTCATTTATACATTGGCCTACATTAGAGATATGCTCACCAAGATTGATACTCGGTATTTGCTAAATAGTTAAATGATAATATGTAATATAAATGTGAACATACGTTGCACCTTCAATAACATGCTAGCTGTTTTGATTTAATTTTGACAATACAATAGGCTGTGAATGGGAAACGGAAATGTTTTGTAGCATGACTAAATATAAAAGATGTGTAAACATTTATATTGCAAACGATTTCATGAAGTCCTTGTTGATTGCGTTCATGACCTTACGCTAGTCTACACTGCATGTTGATATTTTGTGTGTGACTATGTCCGTTTATACTTTCGATACTACATATGCATGTATGATTTAATTTGTTCACGCACAATACACGCGTACACTTCGTAACAATGTTTTCCGAATGCATTATATATTACGTAAGAGATTGTAGTAACTGGTTTCTAATTTTACAAAACAGACTTAGTTGTATTTAGCAAAAACTTGCCTATAAATTCCCAAGGTCTTGTTGAACGAAACAAAGCGCTTGCAATGGTGAAATATCTTCTACTTCGTAAAAGTCATTAGAGTAATTATAAAGTAATCTAAAGTAGTCTTATTATTGATAAGGTGATATGATGATTATATTGTGTATAGGAATGCCTTAATCATACAATACATGTTTGCTAATCAAATACTTAACTAGTCAGATGAAATGTGTTAATGTCAGGTTTGATAACGGATTTTCATTAACTAGGGTTCTGGTAAATGCAACTGCAAAAGTGTCAAGCATTTTTCTACCGACATTATATTATGAATGTATATGTGTTGTTGTTTGTATAACATCACTCTGGAAAACGTGTATGTCAGCAGGAAAACAACTGATTATATAGATTATGTGCGTACTAAAGGAAATGCGTACAATTCGTGCGTCAATCGCCAAATACTGTATAGTCTGGGCGGTATTTTACTTCATCATAGTACAATTTTAAATGATCTTATGTCAGTATGATTTCATTTTACTTCACTACGACAGGCCGGATGCATAACGCATAACCTACGAAGTCAATTAATTATTGTTAATTCGAACACGGCACGTGCCAAATTTCATATAAACAAAGACGAAAATCGTCTATGGGTTATTCTGCAATAATTATGGGCGGAGCTTATGCACTGAAAGCACGCGCTGTAACTAAACACAACATGTATACATTTTCTAACAGCGTAATTATCCGGTATTTTATGAATGAAAGTCACCGTTGTAGCTGTAACACTCTTGCATTAATTAAAAATGTACACTGTAAACATGTAAGTGTACAGAAGTTGTTGTTGTTTCTATTTAAGCAAACGGGAGAAATGACACTTTTTTTCCATCCAGTTTGGCTGTTATTGAGATCTGATCGACAGAACAGCCAAAAGTTATTGTTATGGGCGAAACTTCGCATAAAATAGTACACACGAAAAATAAGATACATTGTGTAAATCTTTAGTAAAAACCGTGTTAGAATCGAAATAATTCGCACTCGCGATTTAATCCCTACGCATATAAACTTCCGGCCGTGGGTTATTCGAAAACAAACTATAACGTTAACGAATTATTTCTTAATTATTATATTGTTGTATGTTGTTGGTTCACGCTAAAATGTTCTCCCCTGTCATCACTTTTCTTTTGCATCGTCACAAAGACAATAAAAAAGGAAAGTCAATTAAATATAACAAACCCAGAATTTCCAGTAAAGTCTATCAGGAATGTACTTTTTGTTCTTATACATTTTTTTTATCAGAACATCAACTATAAATAAAACCTTATCAAATCTTGGGTCACCGCCTTGGAAAGACAAGAACACGCTAGGCATCTGTCCCAAATAACAAATCTTAAACAGCTAATGCTGTGCTAGGCCTCTGTTTCAATATGGTTAGTATGACCAAAAAGCGCCTTTCACCAAAAACATGTGGCGTCCGTACGGTGTCTAGATATTTTTCAGAATGTCATATACCAACTATTCTCGCAAGGAATGTCGGGTTATTATTTGTGCCGAATACGCAATTCTTGTTTGTGTGGAATTCCAGGAATTTTCACTTGATATTGTGAATGAATCGATGCGCTACAGGTAATGGTGGAACAGATAAACTACCAATGTCGAATCGTAAGTGGAACCAGTTTCTAGACATTTACATAAAGTATGCTGATAATTGACAATTCAGATTGATTATTTATTTGTGTATGTAAGAAGGCGTTATACCTTTCGTTCCTGTTTACTCCCCGTTAAAATATAGACAGTTGATATATGACAGTTTTGTAAACATGTTTTTTTTTGCTAGAGTACTTTTATGTACAAAAATTCATGTTTTACTGCCGTGTCGTACATCAGAAAATATCGTGTAAGGGTTTTGGGTTCAAACAAGTATTTTCTGATGAAGCGAGTGTATTTCATCTTGCTTTAAAATATAAAACACTCATTGTTAGTATTAAAATAATATATGTACATCAAGATTTTTATATAGTAGCATGATATACTATTAAAACCGTAAGAAAAAACATTTCTCAGATACATTATTACATTCATATGATATCAGACACATTTAAATTTACTTTCATATATGAGTATTATTACTAAAGTTAACGTTTTTTAAAGACGTGATTTTAAAATAAACTATATTTGAAATATTGTTACAACGTTCTACAAGACTATCAATATCAATTATGGTTCAAATTAGTAATTCAAACATAACTTAAAGAATGTGGAACTAAGACAAATAATAAGTGGATATTTTATTATCAACCTTATTTGAATAGTTTTCGTTTAATGAAAACAGATTAACAACAATAAAAAATGAACTAAAATGAATATAAGTGTGTGGAATTGACTCTTATCTGCAACATCATGAAACAGAGGTGTATATAAGGGTAAAGACAAATCAGCATGTCTGCGATATCTTACCACTTTGACGTCATTGTATTATCTTTTGAAAGCGTAAGCTATTCAGCATGTTGATGATACAGGTATAACATTTTTTAATTTACTTACTACAGGCTTTCAAAAATGCAAGATGTTGGCGCCGTAGGTATGTCATATGATTTATAAAAGAATATATATTTTCTCATTTTAAACAGGTTTTAAACTTGGTTTTCTGGTATATGATGGCTGCTTTCTGTCATATAGTTCTGGCGTGTTGTTAGGTCTGAAGGTCATTACCAAGACAATACATCTGAACGTCAAATATGACATATTGGCAAACATAACTTTCAAGAAAGAACGACAGACTCATACATATTTCTGGGCTCTGACGCGTATAATTTTCGTTCAGGCGTTTAACTTTTCAAATCCCCGTCAAATCGATACGGCCGAAATCAGCCACCATGATGTTATGAAATACACATGATTAAGTCTTATAGTCATAGCGTATATGGATTGTTCACTAAAACTCGCGATGTAATTTGAATAATATAGCTTAAATATATGTGTTATATTTTGATTTTGCACACAAACGAACTTTATGTTCATGATATACAGTTTTTGCCATCGCAAACACTCAGAGAACGAATAACACATACACCACTCACAAAGCGCTGCGAGTTACAGTCTGGTTGAGAACGCAACGAGCTGCCTAATTTTAATGTCGCGATCAGTAAATGCAAATAAATAGTTTATACAACACAATATCAGCATTTACGTTATCCATTGGGCCATACAATCGAAATGTGCAAAATACGTTTTCGAAAAACAAATGTCGAATGTTACAAGAATTTTACAATCATTAAAACTTCATAAAAAAATAAATATAACTTTATCGACGCAACGTGACTGAAGATTGAGATGGGAATTTATAAGCGAAAATAAATCACTGGCAAGGTAGAACCGATCAACAGATATTGGGATTTTGTCCAAGTAAAAAAGGTTGGCAACAATTTATTAAACAAAACAATATGCTGTACAATAAAATTACATTTAGTACAGTGAAACGTCTACTAGCATTATTTATATAAATAATACCAACTTGTGTGTCTTGTCAATAAATCATTTGATTTCTTTTTGTTAGATAATTTTCAGGTTCACGATTTATGTATTCATTTTAAACTTATAGCTTATACATATATTTGTCTGTTTGGCCAAACTGATATCGACTACTCAGACAAGCAGTACATATTACATGTTACATTTATAAGAAATCAACGTCGATTTTCTATTTCAAATAATGGGAGCTATTCGCGTATTATCTGTGATTGATCATTCTCATAACTTCAAATCAAATGTCAGTATGTATCAACCTAGTTCGAGGCGTGCCTTTCTTAGCATTCAATGTCAAACAAACAAATGCCGCTTCAAGCAAAAAAATAATTTGTCAATGTCTACATGAACACTTCAAAGTATTCAACATTCGTTTATAAATTAGCTAAAAAAAGTATCTTCCCTAATTGGTCCGACAAATCACATTGTAACTTTTTTTAAAACGTAATACGTTTAATACGAATAATCAACTTTTTGTACTCTAAAAACTATGAAAATTCCTGTCTCGTTGTTATACTTTAATCACAATTCAGACGCCTTATTTCAGCACCGCTGTCTTTTGTTTATTTCCAGACAGCAATATCAGCAGTTTCTGCTCGAGTTTTCATTAAAGCTACAGTCAGTTTGTTTTCCATCTTTAATTTCAAGTGAGGGTTTTTATTCGGGTATTTTACCTGGTGATTATATTGATATTGCGTGAAGAATAGGTGAATCATACAATATTCACATTTTTGTGTGAACATATCACATTTAATTTATTTCATTATTAAAGTATCTGGTGCGCAACATAAAAAGGATAAAAGAAATAACCAATAAATAAAACGAAGATAGAATGTGGTTTATGTGCCAGTAGTTAAAGGCATTATATAGTAGTTGTAAATCGGGAAAGGTATATGAAAAAAGGCTGATGTGACAATTTTGATGAAAAGCAAAGCACGAGAAGCAATGGCACAAACAGTTCAAACTCTACAAACGATTTCTGTATACAGTTGAATCATACAACTAAGCCAGTTTTTTCGCTCAACAATTGCTTACATGTTGACAGCCCCATTTTGCAAATCCAACAAGGGAAAAATATGTTGAGGTCTGTTGTCGATATCGATGTTTATAGTTATACAAATGTCATTGAAGAAATATTGCTGATGCAAACATTGTCTTGTTATGCGTTTTTAAAGGTATACACGTCTGTTTTAGCTGGAATTTTAGTACTTAAAAGTGTGTTATTGGTCCAAATCTATTTGACTTTTTAAAATCACATTTTCTCATCAAATTCATTTGAACAACAATACCCCAAATCGATGCGTACGTCACATATAAGCAGCACATTAGAATGAGTAAAATAAAACTATACTTGTTCATACAACCAGTAGATTGGAAACGTATGTGTCTCTTTATAAAACAAAAGTGTTATTTTATTTTACCTGATCATTAACATATTTTCCTTTGGAATTTGATATATTGGTTTTCAATGAAAACTTTTGAGCAATTTTGTATTGTGCCTTACATCCAGAAATACATTCGCGAAAATAAACGTTCGTGCAAAATATAATATGCATACGACTTAAGTATGTGAACACAATTAATAAATGCTTGTGCATGAACGATATTTGTGTAAGCTTTGCTTTTCCCTTATAACCAGTTTTGCTGTTTTGAGCATTTTTTCATCCCTCTTAGAATTTACGCCTAACCAACATTCGTAAGTCATGTTCTTCGTGTGGATCCAATTGGAATGTAGGCCATACACAAATTTTGAGCAGACGTTTTTCTATTAAAGCACAGCCGAATCTGTTTATGAACAAATAACATTTTTGCCCTTAGTGGAAGTTTTTACACAATTTTTTTCAGGTGCCAACATTCATACAGACAACGGTAAATCTCTCCCAGTAATTTCACATTGTAAACCTATGAATCACGGTCTTACCTGTGGGATGTAATCATTATGATGCAATTTAGTATCAATGAAGAATGGATTATAGCCTGTGCCAATTTTCGAACCCTGATAATAATCATTGACGAGGTAAATGCTTGTTTTTGTTTCTTAAAGAATAACACGAGTGACAGTTTGTCTGGGAATGCAGAATTAAACTGGTATTTAATATAACATACGAAATATATAATATGAAGATGTTATTCGTACGGAAACTCAGTTTTTATTTATAAATGTTATTAAAAAACAATATATATATATATGCTATTGGACATTACCTTAAATAAATGAGCAATACAACTTATTTTGAGCTCAAAATACAGTGTCCTCCAAGTCAATTGTGTTTACAAACACTCGGGAAAGTGAACGTGAAAGTCACTCAGGTCACCAAAAATATATCGTTGATTTTCAACTTTTTCCGGTATCACTCACAAAGTAGGTCTCTTCTTAATGGTTTAAACATTTGTAGTGATATAATAAGTTACTTTCTGCTGGTAAAACGTTGTTTAAAATAGAATTAAAATTAAATTTTCTTTCGGCTATTTTAAGCATACGTCAACGCTTTGAGGCTAAATACCACGTTAGTTGCAAAGTTGTAAACATTTCTTCCAATTATTAAACGGGTATATCTGCCATAATTCTTGACAACGTTGAACCTCAGCTGTGTTATTAGCATTTTTTATGCAAGAGTAACTGAAATCTGATAAAAATTATAGCAGTTTATATGCATAATAATTGGATTTGTCACCTTTATAGGGCCTTTAATCGTTGTACACATTATATTTATTAGCTTGTAATTGCCTTTAAATATAATAAATGAAATAATGCAGTCTTGATTTAATTTTTTCTCCCTCGTTTTATTAGTGGAAAGTGCGTGTTCTTAATTATTGTTAAATTAAACTAGATCTGAATGCTGAACCTTAAGTTTTGAAATTATTTTTTTTTGTCGGATGAGAATTACAAATACACTTACACAAAAACATAATGACGTTTATGCGTCCTGTCATTGTTCTTTATAATGAAACTGAACACCGTGTTCGACAGATATAGACAGTCATTTTGCTTTCATAACTACATTAACCATTGCATGTTGTTGCTGTTGTTTTTTGTTCAGGGAGAAACTTAACAAGCTTAACACATTTTTTTCTACGAAACATGGCTAAGTTTAGTTTCCGCATTTTAATCAATGTTTGCGTGACAGTAACATATAATATAAGTTTTGGTGCTTGTGTTTATGTTGGTAAGTTTTCATCTCGTATATACTTAAACGTAAAATGCTGGATAAGACCTTGTGGATAGTTTTTTTCGATCCAGTAGCCATAACGTTAATTATCAAATTATACACGTATGGTATAAACCTAAATTATTTGTGCGTTTCTCTAAACTTTTTTATAAGTTGAGTTGTGTCTATGGTTACGCAATACAGAGCACATGCAGTGAATAAAGCACTTTGATTTAAATAGGGTAACCCAGTTTGAAAATTCAAAGTTATGCTATATTGAAGGAAAATATTGGACGCCTCTAAATACAATAGATAAAAATGTTGTTTCAGATTACGGTTTTTGCAAATTGGTCTGAAGATGCAGTGGATAAGTATAATGTTGAACATATGAGCCTCGCTCTGTGAACAGGGGTTTAATCCATTTTCGTAAATTGTCGTCCCAGATTAGACTGTGCAGTCCGCACAGGCTAAAAAAGGACGACACTTTCCACTTTTATTGTATTTCTCGTTTAAAAAAAGGCTCTTCTTGACGAAAAAAGAAGGCTCTTCTTGACGAAAATCCAGTTTAGGCGGAAAGTGTCGTCCCTGATTAACCTGTGCGGACTGCATAGGTAAATCTGGGACGACACTTTACACACAGACATTTAACGTCCTTTTTACAGAGTGAGGCACATATGCTTTCAATATTTCAATACTCATGGAATGCAGCACTTCACAAACCTTTTAATTATTGTAGTTGTATTTTTAGCTCATTTTATGGTTTGCTCGGATGCCAAATCCTCAAGTGCGTTATCGGTTTCTTTCTCTTTTTTAAGTGAATACATGATGTTGGATGTAAATCATAGACGCATTATTCCACCGCATATAGTTCATAGAAATTGCTGACATGCCAAACAGTTATTAACTTTGTAAAAGAAAATATATTATAATCTATAATGTTTTCTTTACACAGCGCTTAATCAAATCAACACACTCTGTCCGCAACGTTTGCACCTTTAACACTGAAATTAATTGCGTCTTTGTCTTCTCGTTACATGAGTTAGGGCTATCAACATCACGAGCTTAAATGTCAGATCTTTCAAGTTTAGTTACCAAAGATTGCTGAATTTTCTTAAGTAGCACAGCAAATTGTTAACATCCCACTTGCGCGTCTTCGATCTTCATGACGTAATTGAAAAAGTTCGATTAAACGAAATATTAGCGAAAAACTGTAACAAAGCTGTCTTTAACAGCAACTAACAGTTGTGAAGGGCGTCAACGAGTGTACAAGTTTAGCAATATATTGTTCAAATAATTAGATTGATATCCTCAAAGAAAAGTACGAGTAACTCGAACCGATAAGCATAAGCTTCGCGATCCGTTCACATAAGTATAGGTTATTAGGTACTAAAATGTTTCCTAGTGTCTCAAATTGACGTTGTGCTGCTTGAACTTATTGTATTGCTTCGTCAGATGCACTTCCTGTCGGAAATACAATCGCACGTGTTTATAATTGAAAGATAAACACGATTTATCTAACTCTTTCAAACGTTACAATGATCTATATGGTTCATTACAAACATAATCATATCAACCTGATAACAATTGCGAATCTCCTCAGCAGGCCAATATCGAGTATCCCGCGAAGTAAAAGTGTTTTCGCAGTCAATTCTAAGTGCCAACACGTCTGCAGAAAATTGTTATCATAAAAGGTGTCTGGTGTGGATTCAAATCGCTTACAATAAAGAATATATAATATAAAAGCGTTTTATCTCGACTTTACTCGATGCGAATTTTCTTGGTAGAGCTGTATTTAGGTCATCCCGCTAAGAAATTTCGCAACGAGATATCAACCTAGTTCAAGTCATGCCATTCTAAGCAATTAATCACAAACAAACAAATGCCGCTCTTAGCAAAAATATAATATTGCAATGTCTACATGAACACTTCAAAGTATTTAAAATTCGTTTATAAATAAGCTAGTTGAAAGTTTCTTCCTTAATTGGCCCGATACATCACATTTTAACTTTGTTTAAAACGTTGTACGTTTAATACGAATACTCAACTATTTGTACTCTAAAAACTTGCAAATCCGTGTCTCGTTTTTAAACTTAAATCGCAATTCAGAAGCTTTCTTTCAGAACAGCTTGTGTTTATTTCCAGACAGCAATATCAGCAGTTTCTGCACGGGATTTCATTGAAGTTACAGTCAGTTGTTTCCATCTTTAATTTCAAGTGAAGATATTTAGCCGGGTATTTTACCAGTTGATTCCATTGATATTGCCTAACGAACCGGTGAATCATACAATATCCACAGTTGTGTGTGAACATACGACATTCAATTAATTTTATTATTCAAGTTCTGGTATGCAACATGAAAAGGAGAAAAGAAAAAAACAAATAAATTAAACGTAGATGGAATGGACAACTTTAGATGAAATGTACTTGGACATGTATAATTTCAGATACAATGTATTTTAACTTGAATAAGTTTTGCCAGAAAACGTCTTATTGTTTCTATATTAATATGAAAATACAATTGTAATAATAAATAATCAATTAATCAATTCACTGATCCGTTTAAATGTAGCTTTAATATGCACTTTATTATTGAATTAATTAAGTTTCTGCTTTTTCTTCTACTCTGTGATTGATCTGATTTTTGTGTCTGGATGTCAAAGATATGCTAGTTTACAGTTCCCTTCCATATGGAAATATAAACTATTTGTACAGGTTAACGTGACTGACAGTGATTATGCTATTTTCATTTTAACCATAGGTTCAGTGGTTTTTAGCGAAAGTAAATCCATCGGAATTCGAAAAAAACAATATGCTGTTTTAAATCAACTTACGTCTACTCTGTCTGCTGCGTTTCCGAAGTCTGTTACCCTCATACACGTATTTTGTGATGCTTTAACATTTTTCCTTTTTGTGATTTGGTCAGGATCGCACATATGTGCCAGTAGGTAAAGGCATTAAATAGTAGTTGTAAATCAAAAAAAGGTTTATGCACAGTGCGGTTTTTGACGATGTTGATGACAAACAAAGCACCAGAAGCAAAAAGTACAAACAGTACACACTCTACACACGTTTTCTGTATACAGCTGAAAAATGCATTTATAAGAGGAAGGTTATTAATTTCAAACTGTTGGAATCCAGACATATAAATAGGCCACAATGACTGCAAATGCGGTAAAACAAGACTTAGATGTTAGACATTAGTAACACATAATATGTTAAAACATGGGTACGTGTGTCTGATAATTATAATGAACATAAATTAGCAAATTCCATACATGATCAAGATGTTCAACCATGTACTGTCTGTAAATATCCCAGCAGTTTAGCTTGTGTTATTTGATGAAAGAAAAAACAATTCATTTCCAACATATAGACTAGAGTATATTTACATTTTCAAAATTTTACATTAAAATGAGACTTTTACCATTTTAATTGAGACTTTGGTATTGAGCATAAGACGGCATTCTATACAATTTTACCTAGCTGCCCAATAAGTCATCAAACGCTGGGCTAAATAATGATGAACGATATATTTAAACGTTAAATGAGACCTTTCATAAAGGTGATCAGGACTGCCTCATAATGGCCATTATTCTGCGATTTAAAATTTGGTCGATGGGGGACACAATATGCTTTTGTCGGGAGCTATTACGTAATTAACTATATGTTAAATTTGACTTTTAGATGTCACCTTTGGTAATTACACACGGTCTAAGCAAGCCTTATATTTAACCAAGTTATTCATAAATTTTGTTTTGCGAGAAAATTATAAACGGACAATATCACTTGGTTGTATTTTAGTATTTTGACTTCACCTTAAAGTTTTCCCTTGAACGTGGTTCTAGGCAACTGGCTTTTGGGTGCGATACTTTTCTCATCATGATTAACAGATCGACAACTTTATGTTGAAATCTTCAAATGCTGGAAAACGATGCTCAACGGAACAATGTCGTTTTTTTTTTAAGAATTAAAGTTTGAGAACCGATTATTATTCCAACAATTGTGCCAAAACATAATCAATATTTTACGCATTTCTTAAACATCGAAACTGTTGTTAATCTAAGTGAACATGTAATTAAATAATTAAAATAATGCTACAATGTAGTAAAATGTAATACAATTATATTTTGTTAAAAGAAGTTTTTTAATTGCGTTCGTCACTATATATATTTATTTTAAATCTTATTTTTTTCTAGGGCCGAAACAATAATATATGTTCATTGGCGTTTGGTATGTAAGGATGTATACCAAAAAGTACAACGATTGTCTCTTACAACGCGAACAAACAACCGCGCGACATTTTGACAAATGGTGCTCAAGAGGTTATCATTCTGGCAACATGTGAACTCGTCAGAATGATTTACATGCTCGTTTCTTGCAATATACAACTTGGCCTACATTGGAGATATTTTCATCAAGATTGATAAATTGTTTTTGTTTTGTTTAATATTGAAATGATAATATATTATTATTATATCAATTTGAACATACATTGCACCTATGCCGTGCTAGCTGTTTTTATTTTGCTCATGACAAAAGCTTGTACGTGTGGATCGAAATGTTTTGTAGTGAAAAAAGCTTATAGATGTGTTCAATTTGTATTTCAAAGATTTCATGCAGTCCTTGTTGATTGCTTTTAGAACCTTATACTAGTCTACTCTACATGTTCATATTTTGTGTGAAACTTTTTCCGTTTATACTTGTGGTAGTGCATATGCACGTATGATTTGATTTGCTCACGCACACTACATGCAAACAGTTAAACTGTTTTCCGATTGCATTATATACTACTTTATACAATCAAGTAACTGTTTTGTTGTTGTATTTACAAAACAGGCTTATTGGTGTTTCTCGTAGAATTTTCTGTAAATTCCCCAGGTAACGTTGAATGAAAGAAATGCTAGTGATGGTGAAATCTGTTCCACATCGAAAGAGTCATGCTACGTTATTAGAAAGAAATCTAAAGTATGCTAATAATTGATAAGGTAATATGATGATTGTATGGGTTATAGGAATTCGCCATGTTAATGACTTTCCTATTTTATTCTTATTGTGACGATGCAAAAAAAACGTGATTGCACGTAAAACATTTAAGCGTTAAAAATACACTACAGTCATTATATCATCTTATCAATTATTAGCATACTTTAGATTACTTTCTAATAACGTAGCATGACTTTTTCGATGTGGAACAGATTTCACCATCACTAGGGAACCCAAACATTCAATGAATTATTGTGAATGATGATATTGTAGTGTATTTTGACAAGAAAAAAAGAAAGTCAATAAAATATATCAAACGATGAAACTCTAGATATGATATCAGGAAAGAAATTATTTTTATTATAAATTAATTTTTAACAGAACACCAAATATAAACAAAACCTTATCAAAACTTGAATCACCGCCTTGGAAAGTCAAGCATACGCTAGGCATCTGTCCCAAATAGCACACCTAATTAAACAGCAAATGTTGCAATATGGTGAGTGCAGCTAAACAGAGCCTTTCGCCAAATACATGTGGCGTCCGTACGGCGTCTATATATTTTTCAGAATGTGATATACCAACTTTTCTCTAAAGGAATGTCGGGTTATTATTTGTGCCGAATACGCAATTCTTGTTTGTGTGGAATTCTCGGAATTGTCACTTGATTTTGTGAATGAATCGATTCGCAACAGGTAATGGTGGAACAGATAAATAACTACTGTCGAACGTTAGTCGAACCAGTTGCTAGACATTTACATAAAGTTTGCTGATAATTGTCAAGTGAAATTGATTATGTTTTTTTTTTTGTATGTGAGAAGGCGTTATATCTTTGGTTCCTGTTTACTACACGGGTACAAAATAGACAGTTGATATATAACATTTTTGTAAACATGATTTTATTTACTAGAGAACTATTATGTGCAATAATGCATGTGTAACTTCCGTGTCCCTCAACAGAAAATATAATATAAGGATTTGTGGTTCACGCAAATATTTTTTATGAAGCGGGTGTATTTCATCTTGGTTTAAAGTATGACACACACAGTAAGTATTTAAATAGGTCTGTTTTGTGTTTGTTATAACTGTAACATCGTATATTAAAATCTTTCTTACAGTGCTATACTTTGTGGTCCCAAGATGGAATAATTCTAAGTATAATATCATAGTTTATAAAAAAAAAACACTTGTGTATAAATGTACCGTGTACGTGCGAACTACGTGTCTTAAAAGTAGTAGTGAAGCTAAACATAGTTGTTATTCGTGTCAATTCATTTGTTTCATGTGTATGAGAGGTAAGCAAACATGTCCAGCAATTACCCGATATCGACATTCGTCTCAACATAATGTCTGGAAATAGGCCCTGAAAGCATGTGTGACAGATCTAATTGCTTATTACTGTTTTTCAATCAAGTTCCTGATTGAAATCGTATTATTGTTCATCCAATAATGTCTGAATTTGTGAAACTTGAGCAAGCTTAATACTTTTACAACACATGTTTTAATTAATACTGTATATACAACATCTGGTCTTGTGAATACACGAATAGCGATCGAGAGGTCACGGATTCGAACCCCACTGGGAGCGTTCCTTCGATCTCCTCCAAAGACACCAAGTACTGGTTCTAGTACTAGGAAACGGACTCGAAAGCATTTCTATAAGCCTAAGGCTTTCGATGCAATCGAGCTAAAATAAATAGGTTTAAACTAATACACGAACATTCGTTTGTCATGTCTAGACAGCTATAGTCGTTAAGTAGTCCATGTAGATTGTTATTGTTGTGGTAATTGTATTATTTCTAACTACGTATTTGCAACAGTAGACTCTTGACTGTATACAATATTTTGTTATACAGGTGAATAACAATGTCTAAATTGTACTACCCTTATATTTATTGAATTGTCAGTGTTTAAAATGTATTTATATAGTACATAATAATTGACATGTTTTCATGTTCTTTGTGTGGATCCAATAGGAATGTAGGCCATACCAAAATATAGACGGTTTTCTATTTAAGTAAAGCCGAATCTGTTTATGAACAAATAACACTTTTGCGCTAAGTGAAAGTTTGTATACAATTTATTTCTGGTGCCAACATTCATACAGAAATCAGTAAAACTCTCCGCGTACCTTCGCATTGCAAACCTATAAATCACGGACTTACCTATTGGATGTAATCATTATAATGCAATGTAGTATCAATACAGAATGGACTCAGGCGTGCGTCCCTTTCCAACCATGATAATTATAATTGACGAGGTACTTGCAGGTTTAATAATATGGTGTAAAATAAGCAGCTACAGTAATTAGCAAATCTGTTTATTGCAAAAAGGGTTTACAGAAGAATAGCCGACCGACATCTAATACAGTTCAAAATGATGTAAACAAAATATGTGCAAATGTCATCATTGCATCAAATTTACATAATACCATTAGTTTCTGTTTCTTCAAGAATATCATGAGTGACTGTTTGTCTGTGAATGCAGAATTGAACTGGTATTTTTTATAACATGCGAAATATATTGATAGTAATAAACAGTGTGACAGTATTAAATAAACGAATGACTTTTAATAACATTTGGTAAAGACCGTTCACGCACCCATACCATGGTTCAACATTTGATATATTTCATATCAAATAGGGAGTTGCGTATTTTTTATCAGTGGAAAAGAAATATTTGTTATTGGTGTCCAAACTATATACATTTTTCGTTGTGCATATTCTAAAGGTTTGAACATCATTATTCTTTTTAGATAAATGTAACTGTATTCATTTCACCGTTTATGGTTACTTCATACATTGCATAATTCAGCTTTAAAACCTAATGTGATGAAGATGATATTCATATGGAAACACAGTTTTAAAATGACATTTTTATATCTTACTTGGAACATCTTCATATTATTATGTACATGTTCATACATATATTTGAATATAAAAAACCTGCATCAGTTGCCGCAAATTTTCTCTAAGAAAAGACACATTTGGCAAAAGTATATTCCATCCATCGTGCCCGAGAGCAGTTAATGACAAAATTATCATTACATTAAACTTTCTACGAGAAGTTCGTTCAAGTCATACAACTCGACAGATCCAATTAATCATTGTACACACTATATTAATAAGCTTTTAATTGCCCTTAAATATAGTGACATAAAACAGCAATACAGTAATTCAGCCTTGGTTAAATTGCCCTGCCTCGTTTCATAAGTGGAAAGCGCCTGTTATTATTGTTTAATTAAGATAGATATGTTTGCTGCGTAAACCTTAAGTATTTATATTAAGTTATTTCGCCGGATGAGGTTTAAAAACACGTTAATAAAATAAATAATTTAACATATGCACCTGGTGATTACTCTTTATAATGAGACTCTTAACACCGTGGTCGATAGTTATAAAGACAATTATTGTGCTTGCACAACTACATTAACCATTGCATGTTGTTGTTTTCCGGGGCAAACATTCAACGTGCTTAACACTCTTTTCTACGAAAGATTGCTGATTCTTGATTCTGCATTAAAATCAATGTATGTGTGACAGTTACATGTTATTATTGGTGCTTGTTTTATGTTAGTTATTTTATGCAAACTGACGTTGCATGGTTCTCGTCCTATATATACTTTTACTTAAAATCTGTGAACTGGTCAAATGCTGGATAATGCATTTATCGATTGTTTTTATTTCTTCGCTCGCTTAAAAGTACCGTATTCAGTAGCCATAGCAAACATTATCAAATTATACACATATTTAATAAACATAATATATTCGGAAACCTATATATGAAGCTCATTAAGAGGCTATGATACGAAACAATCACATGCTCTAATTGTACTTTAAGAAAAACACTGACATTAACGATGTGTTCTTTTAAAATGCAATGTGGATAAACGTATCAACTTTCCGAATTTGTTTTGTTCAGTTAAATCGTGCGTTGCTATAAACATGAAAATTCGAAGATTGAGTTGCGCCTATGGTTACGAAATACAGAGCACACGCATTGCCTTAAGCACTTTGATTTAAATAGGTTAATCTGTATTGGAGATTTAAATTGATTATGTTAAAGGAAAAATATTTGACGCCTTTACATAGTGAATAAATAGTTTAATTCCACCTAACGCTATTTGTAAATTGTTCTGATGTTTCAGTGTATAAGTTGCACATATGTTTTTAGATATTTCTTTCCAGTTTTAAATGTTTCACTACTCGTGGAAGGCAACAATGTGCAACCCATTCAATTAGTGTAGTTGTATTATTAGCTTATTTCATGGTTTGGTTTGATGCCAAATCCTCAAGTGCATTATCGGATTTCTTTCTCTTGTTGAAGTGAATACATGTAGTTGGATGTAAATAATATACTCATTATTCTACCGCAGACAGTTCGTGGAAAATGCTGACGTGCCAAACAGTTATTTACTTTGTTAAAGAAATACATTATAATATATGGTGCTTGACAGTATTTGGTAACTAACCAATCAATAAAACCAACACACTCTGCACGCACCTTTTGCAACTTTAAAACTGATAATAAATTACGTGAAGTCTTCTAGTTGCATTAGTAAGGGCCCTTTACATAACGAGCTTTAATGTCAAGTTCAGTCCCTGCAAAGGGCTAAGTGTCCTTAAATAGCACATCACATTGTGTACATCTCACATGGGCGTATATCAGATATTTCATATAAGCAATTTGTTCACACCTTCCAAAAATCGCATAGACAATTGATGCTCCACCAGCCAAAAGCACAACCTGAAACATTCATTCCCGAGATTGACAGGGGTGATATGGCACCATTTTTTAACTGTTACTGTATTTTACTGCATTGAACTTTATTTGCTTAATTGTGTTACTTTATGATCTGAAATCATCGATAAAATGTAAATAACTATGTTACACAATGTCCAAATTTTCTTATCTGCTGAAATTTGTTTTGCCATTGCTCGACCAACTTTAACAATCTACCTGCAACTATTTTTTTGCAACTATTGATAATCATAGTTACTTTTAAGTTTTGCCCCAGACTCCAAGCTGGGCGTTTTATATATCACTCTGCCGAGCCTGCATTCCACTGTAGGCTGTTTGAAAACCATGACTTCTGTTTCCGCAGCCAAGTCCATAAAGCCGGAAACGTGAACGGTAAGTAGGCCTTTCTCATAAAATATCTATGTAGCTCATGTGTTGATATATTTTAGGCCACTCTTGGCATAATCCTCGCTGTGTTGGTCCATTTGCTTTCCCCATACAATGCTTAATTTTCGGGAAGAGCTTGCGTTTACAAAAGAGACTACCCCCTCTCCCCTAATTTATGTTCGTAGCAAATCCCGACTCATTATATTGATTTGGTAGTTAACACACCCAAGCAATGGCAAAGATTCATTACCACCCTCAATCAGGCAGTGCATGTTAATAGCTAGGTCAATACCCATGTTTGTAATTTCTTTTACAAGGGTAACAACATTTTGCAAGGTATAAGTGTTACTCCAGCTTAAACGACCTAAGTACAATCAAAACTGACCTAGCGGTCAACTGAGAACATCGGTCAACTGCAGACGACTGACAGTCTTGATTCCTCCCGACGACAATCAGTCATTATCATTCATTATTACACTTGAGAATAACGGTCAACTGTCTATAACGGCCAACGGACAGTATGTTTCACCTCGAAAGTCTTTTTTGAAATGAGAACAGCGGTCACGAGTCAGTCGTTTCGAGCTGCAAAAAAAATGTAATTTATAATCAATCTGCGTTTTCATCTTTTAGCTCTGACGTCATCGCATCTATTGATCGTCTATGTTGCGGGTAATGAATCTGATTGCGGTGACTGCCTTTGATAAATGCGGTTCGCTGTGAGAGAACAAATAATAGGGCGTTGAAAAGGTGTGCTTGCCTGGGATAATAAAGTTACAATATCCATGTCACCTGTCTACAACGGTCACTTTGGTCATTTTCATTGGCTGACCGCTGTTCGCAGTATTGACAGTAGTTATGTTATGCATTTTCTTGTAATTTGCACGACTTACGGGCGTCATCATATCCCACACTTATTTGTTCAGCTGGCAACAACTACTGCTTGCGAATTTTTTAGTCTTGAGCAAGTTTTGTCTTTAACTGTACACCCATACACTTTTTAGCCAATAACCTTGAGAAAAGGTCATTCACACTGTCAGCAAGACAATAAACACTGCCTCATCGCAAACCAAGCTTGAATTTTTTGAAAAGGCTAGCAAATCGGCTAAAGTGCACTTTACCGCACTAGTGGATAGTGCCACTTGTTCGGACGATCCACAGCAACATCTTACATTTCATCAAATTAATCAAATTTACTGGTTGCGCATAATTAAATGGCGGTTAGTCTCTCAACAGTTGGATTTTGCTTTTGTTGAATGCTACGAAGGCATTTCAATGTGTTGGTCATTCATTGGGTTGCACTCGCACTCACTTGCCACAGACATTTCTTTCAGTGTTGAAGCAGCCGACTTGCCTGTATGAAACGTAGATTGCACGTCGTCACTTCCGGCCTTCTGTTTATCATTGAAAGTGACTTTGTCACTTCAGCCTTTTTTTACTTTTATTAATGTCCGATATGACATTGTCGTGAACTAGATAACTACGTTCACAATTTATCACGCACAAATGTGCATTCCAATACGAATGGGACCACTATATATATATTTGATAATAAATGTAATAAAACATCCAGATAGCATAAAACACACAATAAACAAGGAAACACATTTGCTGAATCTTTCCATTCGGAACTAAGTTTGAATAAGATGCATGCACATGGTTAGCCGCAAGCTCATCGATGCGCATGTACAACGGAAGTTATATCTCAGTTACATACCGTACTTATTAAACTATTTAACTAAGTTGTCTTCAGCAGCAACTCTCAGCTTTGGAAGACGTCAACGAGTGTATGTGAGTTAAGCAATATTTTTTTTATTATGAGCTTGATCTTCTAAACGAAAAGGGCGAGTAACAAAAATATGTTTACCTTCACGATCCGTTAACCTCTGTATAAGTTTTTAGAGACTAAAATGTTTCTAAGGATCTCAAATTGACACACGGTACGTTGTGCTGCTCAAACTAAGTTTATTGCCTCGCAAGATGCAATTCCTGCTGGGAATTCAATCGCAATGGTTTATAATTGAAAGGTAAACACGATTAAGACACTGATCTTTTTGGTTCATAACCAAGATAATCATATTCCTGATAAAAAATCCTCAGCAGGCCAATATCGAGTATCCCGTAAAGTAAAAGTTTTTTCGCAATTTTAACTGCCTAAACGTCTGCAGCAAAATTTTAAACATAAGAATTGTTTGATAAGGACTCAAATTGCTTAAAATATAGAATATGTGTTCTTGCCAAAAGCACACTATCTATATCATTCAATCGAAGAGTGTAAAGCTAACGAGTTTATAACTGTTTATCTAGTCTGTCAAAATTACAGTTTATGTTTGTTTAATTTCATGTTAGACAAACTAATCGTGCGTCTTCTTCTTGAGTTCTATCGGGCAGTATGCAATATGATTTCTGGTACACACGTTGATAAGTTTTAACGTTTTCAGATACCCATATATCGGTCTAAACTATGTTATATTAAATAATAAACTTTATTATATCCTATTAGCCGAGATTTGATGCTAGTTAAATATTGCTTTCTTCACAATTTAGAATCATCTGCCGTCTATCAAATATATTTCGAAAAGTCATGCATCGACATAATTCGTTCTAATGCAAATTGTTTATAATTATATTAATTGTAATATGCACGAATATTAAACAAACGATACAAGTTATCGATTAAACGATTTATTTTAAACACACAACTTTCCAACGTTTTCAGAGAAAATACAAATGGTTTTCGTCAGCAAACCACTACACTTAGGTTGCTTGAAAACAAATGTTAAATGACTTTCAGTGATTTACTTCAAAGCATGTTTATAGAGTTTAACATTTCCACAAATACTGATGTGAAAAGTACTGCAAAATGCATTACATTCAGTTTATCTGTAAAACAAAACAATCAACGACCAATTTGCAATGAGTGCATCGACCTTATTTAAGTTGTGTGAGCTTCATATTGAATTGTTTGGTGTGCTATTTATTTCATCACTCTTATTTTGGCCAGCTGTGTATTAATACGACTTTCTTAAGTAGTCGTTATACTTGATTAACTCAGATTAATATCATTATATTGTTACATAATCTGTATCATCTCTTTACTTTGAAACACCTTGACAATTTTGCGCAAAGTTGGATCATAACATTTCCACTTAATATTTGTCTTTGTACCATATTCTTGAAGTTTTGTCCGAATGACTGATTTCAGTTCTAAGTGATTTTGAAAGTCTTGTAGAATTGTGTAGCATCTGATCTATTTTTGTTTCGATTCAATTGTATAAACTATTGCTTGATTCACAAAATGCAACACCATTTTACAGATATACACTAATTTAACGTTGGATTCGTGATTGAACAATTTTAGCGATGTTAACCCTTTGAGCGCTGAAACCGGATTTTGAAGGCCTTTGCAAACAGTTTGGATCCAGATGAGACGCCACAAAACGTGGCGTCTCATCAGGATCCAAACTGTTTGCTATTCTGATAGTATTCTTTGAAAAAAATCGAAGAAAATGCTAATTTTACAAATTCAGCAGACGACATTTTAGCAGACGACAAATTTCCCAGCATGCAAAGGGTTAAAAGTATTTTGAGGATGCTCTGCCGCTGTTACTTTTACTTCATGATGAAATCAATCTTAGACCGCTAAAAAGATCATTATCTGTTATCCGGAAGATGTGCAACATTCTTTTGTACAATAAAATTAGATTTACTACAGTAAAACGACTATCAATATGTGTTTATATAAATAATACCAACTCGTGTTTTTTGTAAATACATCATTTGTTTTATTTTTGTAAGAGAACTTTCGAGTGCAAGATTCATGCATTCTTGAAACATTATAGCTTGTTGATATTTTGTTTGGCCAAACTGATATTTTCTACTCAGACCATCAGACAATGTTATGTATCAAAAGTAAACGTCGATTTCATATTTTAAATCATGCTAGCGAGGCGCGTATTCTCTGTGATTGATCATACTCATAACTACAAATCAAATGTCAGTATATATCAACCTAGTTCAAGGCGAGCCATTCCAAGCATTTAACCACAAACAAAAAAACGCCGCTTTTAGCAAAAACTAATTTGTCAATGTCTCCATGAACACTGCAAAGAATTTTTAATTCGTTTATAAATCAGCTAGTTAAAAACATTCTTCCATAATTGGCCCGATACATCTCATTTAATTTTTTTTAATACGTTAAGCACATTTTACCTTTGCGATTATTTTTAATGGTTGACTCGATATGTTGAAAAATGGCACAGTAGACGTTGATTATTGGAATGATGAACTATTTGTTCTCGAAAAATACATGACAATCTGCGTCTCCCATTTTATATATTCTACAAAACGGTTAAAGTTTCATTATCGGTTCAACTGTATTAGACGATCACTCCTCTGCGAAAGTAAATCGTTATACAGAAGCTTTTTTCAGCACAACTGTCTTGTGTTTATTTCCAGGCAGCAATCTGAGACGTTTCTGCATGGGTTTTCATTGAAATAACAGCCAGTTTTGTGTTCATTTTTAATTTAAAGTGAAGATATCTATTCGGGTATTTTACCAGAAGATTCCATTGATATTGCGTAACTAACCGGTGAATAATACACTCTTCACAGTTGTGTGTGAACATTCGCCCTTTGATTTATTTCATTAAAAAAGTGTCTGGTATGCAACATAAAAGGGATAAAATAACTAACAAATAAATAAAACATACAAGGAATGTGCAACTTCAGATGAATTATAGTTTAAAATGTTTAACTTCAGCTGCTATGTTGTTTGAAATGTGCAACTTCAGATGCAAAGAAGTTTGAAACGTATAACTTCAGATTCAATGCATTTTAAAAAGTATAACTTCAGATTCAATGCATTTAAAAATGTATAACTTCATATTCAATGCGTTTTAAAATGTAAAACTTCAGCCAGTGAACGTTCTACTTTTTTACTTTAATATTTGAGTACAATAATTATTTAAAAAAATCGCATAGTTAACAATTCATTGATTCGTTAAACTGTAGATTTACATTGCATTTAATAAGTGAATTAATTAACTTGCTGCTTGTCTTCCTGCCCTGTGATTTATCTGATGTATGTGTATGGATGTCAAAGATATGCCATTTTACAGTTCCCTTTCATATGAAAATATATACTACTTTTACATGGTAACTTGACTCACAGTGATTATGCTATTTTGATTGTTGCCTTATGCTTATTTATTATAACTGACAGTTATAATGCTTTTTTGATTTTAATCTTAGGTTCAATGGTTTTCAGAGAAACGAAAAGCTCTAGGAATTCCAAGGAACAAATATGTTGCTTAAAATCAAGCTGCATCTGCTAAGTCTGCTACATTTCCGTAGTCTGCTACCATAACACACGTTTTGTGTATAAAGCTTAAAGCTTTTGCCTTCTTTATGATTTATTTGTCATGATCGCACAGATGTGCTTGTAATTACCGCCATTATATTGTAGTTGTAAATCGGAAAAAAGTGTGTGCACAATACTGTTTTGACTATGTTGATGACGAAAAAAGCACAAGAATAAATAGTACAAACGGTACAAACTCTACAAAGTTTTGTGTATACGACTGAAAGATACATATACTACCAGGTAGGTTATTTATTTCATAATGTTGGCATCCAGACATATAAATAAGCCAGAACGTGGAACAATGACTTCAAACGCGTAATAAACAAATACTTAGAGGTAAGACATTATTGACACGTATGTGTATACATTGGTTCGTGTGTCTGATAATTATACAGAACATGAATTAGCAAATACAACACATGCATTACATGTTCAAATATTCACTATCAATAAATATTGAAGCAGTGTTGCTGGTGTTATTTTATGACTGAAGCAACAATCCATTTTCAAAATATTGACTAGAGTTGTTTTCATTTCGCAAAATTTTACATTTAAATGAGACCTGTGCCATGTTTATAGGGATCTTTTTATTGAGCATAATACGACATTCTATACCATTCTACCTAGCTGCCTTATTAGGCATCCAACGCTACGTTAAATAATGATTAAATATATATTTAACCTTTAAATGAGACCTTGCATAAAGGTCTGATGGTTTGTGATACGGACTGCTTCATAATGTATATATTAAATTTTACTTGTGTGCCTTATATCCATAAATACATTCGCGACATTAAAGAAATGGTCATGCTCAACATAACATGCATATAACTATAGTATGTGAATTAAATTAATACACGTGTGTGCATGAACATTGTGTATTTGTGTAAGCGTTTCCCTTCCTCATAACCAGTTTTGCTGTTTTGAGCACTATTTCATGCCATGTAGAATAAAAGCCAAACCAACATTTGAAATTAATGTTCTGCGTGTGGATAAAATTAGAGTGTAGTCTATACAATTACATAAAGCAGACGTTTTTCTAATTTAATTAGGCAAACAATTTTTTTATGAACAGGATAACATTCTTGCGCTTAGTAAAAGTTGTTTCACTTGTTTCTGGTGCCAGCATTCATACAGACATCGGTAAATCTCTCCGAGTACCTTCGCATAGCAAACCTGTGAATCACGATCATACAGTTGGATTAAATCATTATGATGAAATATAGTATCAATAAAGAATGGATTGAGTCTGTGCCAACTTTTGAACCCTGATAATGAGCATTGAAGAGGTAATTGCAGGTTCAGTAAGATGGTGTAAAATGAGCAGACAAAGTCATTATCAGATCTTATTGCAAGAAGGGTTTACAGAAGAAAAACTGACAGACATCTAATACTGTTCCAAATTATGTAAACAAAAAGATATGCAAATATCATCAGCGCATAAAATGCGAATAATACCATTCATGTTTGTTTCTTAAAGAATAACATGAGTGACTGTGTGTCTGTGAATGCAGAATTGAACTGGAATGTATTATAATATACTATGCATATTGGTAGTAATAAACAGTGTGAGAGTATTAAATAAATGAATGACTAAATAATAACATTTTGTAACGACCGTTTTCGCACCCATAACATTTGCCATGCATGTTTCATAAAACGCTTAACCAAAATATTCTAGAACGGCTTCAACTTTTGACATATTTCATATCAAATAGGAATGTGCGTAATTTTCGACAGTGGAAAGAAATAACTGTTAATGATTACTTCATATATTGCATACTTATTCTGTAAAAACTAATTTGATGACGACTATATCCGTATGAAAATAAAGTTTTAAAATGAAATTTTTATACCTAACTTGGAACATCTTCATATTAATATGTACATGTTCATACATATATTTGAATATAGAACATCATGCATTATTTGTCGCAACTCTTGTCTAAGGACAAACATAGTTGGCAAAATCATATTCCATCCATCTCGCCTAAGAGCAGTTAATGACAACATAATCATTACATTAAACTGTTAACGCAGAGGTTCGTTCAAGTCAAACAACTCGACAGAAACAAAACAGATCAGAACAGAATACATGTTTTATTATGACTTGCACAATGTACATAGTCAGTATAACAGAACAAACGAATCATGATTAAGATTCATGTCACGATTCTCATCATGCAAAAAAAATCAGTTAATAAGGTATACGTTACAGTACAAACTGTATACATGGTCTTTATAATAAAACATATTAATTTGACTATAATATACACATGCATTGCGTTAGTTCCACATTTTTAAGTATGTGTCTTTATTTTACGAGGATGAACTTACATTTAACAATGTATTTCTCTTTTTTAAATGCCTATTTAATAAAAAAAATAAAAAATAAAAAAAAATGGTCTTGTTATCAATGCCAAACATTTCCAAAATTGTAAACATCAATGGGCGTTTGTAAAAGTTATTTGGTACGTATTTTTTGCGCATCTCCTCCAAAAATGGACATACAAGCATCAGCTGATATTCATCTTCAATATCTTGTAAATTACAAAATAAACAATAACGCTGATCCCTAGCAATTCTATTTCTACCATATATACCAGTTTGAGTTCTTAGTAGGTGAACCGATAGTCTCAGTATACAGAAAAATATTCTAAAGTAGTAAATCTAGGTATAATTCGCAATGAAAATCGTTTTTGAAAAGGATATTGTTAGTAAGAACTTGGTTTGTCCGCATGTTCTGTGACCATTCCTGAATAAAATTGTCGATGATACGTTGTTTAAAAATACAAATAAATGATTTAAAATCGACATTGTCAGCATCTTCAAAAATATAAGAGAAACCATAATTGTTCAGCAAAAGCTTGACGTTATATACCCAATTTGTAAAGCCATTGTTACAATCTTCCTTAGCTTGCTCATAAACATTTTTAATACTAATATTATATGTATGTATAAAGTTACCCCTTATTTAATAATTGTTAGATACCTTGAAATGAACAGAGGGAACCGACCTAATTCTCCATATACGCCCGCATTAGATGCATTAGTTTTAAGTTTTAAAATACGTTTGCAAACTTTCAGGTGTATTCTCTATAGTTCTTTTGGTTGTTTGAAACCCCATACCTCAGCTGAATAGATCAGTATAGAGCCAACAAATGAATCGAAGAGTTGACACAATATCTTTTGCTTTAGTTCTTACTTTTAACAGTGCTGTGGTAGTATGTTTAATGCCTTAATACTTTACTTGCTAAATATTCTTGGGTTCGATTAAAATTCGTTGAAAAAGTGCCAATATAATTAAAATCGTCTACAAATATTAATTCTTTGCCATCGAAGTTCCATTTTTAATTTGATAACAGTCTGCCCCTCTTTCTGAAAACCATATTTTTTGTTTTGTCTGTGTTAATCGTAAGTCCCCATGTTTTACAATATGAGTGCAAACGATTAATATTGGTTTGCAATTCCTCTGGCGATTAGGAAAAATGCCATATCTTCTACAAAAAGTAAAAGCATTAAATCAATATCGTCTATTACTAAATCAGAATTAGGTTCATTTTACAGGTCCAATTAATCATTTTGCAAACTATATTCATCAGCTTGTAATTGCCTTTAAATATAGTGACATAAACAAATCGATACAATAATTCAGTCTTGGTTTAATTGTCATGCCTCGTTCTATAAGTGAAAGTGCTTGTTCCTTAAAAGTAATATATTAAAATAGATATGTTTGCTGCAGTAATCTTAAGTATTTAAATTAAGTTATCTTGTCGAATGATGTTTACAAATACGCTAATAAATACATACTGGCAGTTATGCGTCTTGTCATAACTCTGTATAATGAGACTAGTTATAAAGACAATTATTTTGCTTGTACATCTGCATTTACCATTGTATGTTGTTGTTGTTGTTCAACATTCTTTACCACCTTTCCTTTGAAACATGGCCAAGTTTTGTTGATGCATGAAAATCAGTTGTTGTTTGCCAGTTAAATATTATTATTTGTGCTTTTTTATGCTGGTAATTTTAGGCAAACTGACTTTGCAAGGTTCGCCTGCTATATGTACTTTAACTTAAAATCTATCAACTTGTAAAATGCTGGATTATACATTAATGGAAAGTGTTTTATTTGTTCAATCGCTTAAAAGTACCGTGTTCAGAAGCCATAGCGTAAATTTTCAAATCATACAGGTTTTGTATAAACATTAAATATGTGTAAACATATATATGAAGTACGTTAAGAGGCTATGATACGGATCAATTACATCCTTTTATTTGTACTTTAAGAAGCACACTGGCATCGCCGATATTTATGTTTAAATGCAGTGTGGATAAACGTATACACTTTCCGAATGTGTTTCTCTCAATTGAAACGAACGTTTCTATAAACATTAAATTTACATGATTAAGTTGCTCCTTTGGTTACAAAATACACAGCACATGCATTGCATAAAGCAATTTACTTTCCATAGGTTAACCAGTATTGAAGATTCACATTGATGTTATGTTGAAGGAACAATATTTAACGCCTTTAAATATAAAAGATACAATTCTGATGTCACCTAACGGTCTTTTTAAATTGTTCTGATGATGCAGTTTATACGTATAATTCGCACATATGTTTTGGGATATTTCTTCTCAGTTTTAAATATTTCACTACTCGTGGAATGCAACACATCACAACCCATTCAATTATTGTAGATATAGTTTTAACATATTTTATGGTTTGCGTGGATGCCAAATTCTCAAGTGCGTTATCGGGTTTCTTTCTCTTTTGAGGTGAATATATGACGTTGGATGTAATTAATAATAGACGCATTATTCCAGTACATAGATGTCACCGGACATACATTTTTATAATGTATTGTAGGTTTACATGTAGTTGCGTATCTTTTTATTTTACGATTCTTTGTTAAGGTAACGGCATTTTCAATAAGTTATAATCATCGTATTACTAGACATGTAGCAGTTACCTTAAGTTATTTTAGTGGATTATAATAACAAAAGTAGTACATATCCCCATTTGTTCACGTTAACTAATGCTCACAAATTACTCGTGCATTATCACATTCACCAGTTGTGAGTTGATTTTATAATTTCCAATCGAATAGCTGATATTTAAATGTCTTAACCAATGAAATGTGTCGTTGCGACATGGAGGTGACAAAGAGGCGCTGTTTAGATCATTATGTTATCAGCAATTTGAAGGAGAACGTAATAAATATATATTTAAAGTATATTTGGTTCTTTACAGGTAACTATTACTTATTTTATATCTATATCTTTGAATCTACGATGACTTTTCACAAGTAACGGTTTCGTATTTTGTATTTTATGATGTAAATCTGTGTGTGTGTTTTATTTGATATAATAATGTATTGTTTATTTGATATAATAATGTATTGTTTACTTGATATAATAATGTATTGTTTATNAATAATGTTAAGTGTTAAGTGCTGTATACAATCACATGACGGGATGAACAATTTTATAACAAAATCATAAGCTACTACATCGAATGTTTTATAAGAAATTTTTGCAGGAAATGTCGAGAACGACATTTAACGGAGGGGGGAAATGTGTCGCCGGACATACATTTGTATAATATATTGTAGGTTTACATGTAGCTGTGTATCTTTTTATTTTACGATTCTTTGTTAAAGTAAAGGCATTTTCAATTAGTTATAATCATCGTATTACTAGACATGTAGCAGTTACCTTAAGTTATTTTAGTGGATTATAATTAGAAAGTAGTACATATCCCCATTTGTTCACGTTAACTAATGCACACAAATTACTCGTGCATTATCACATTCACCAGTTGTGAGTTGATTTTATAGTTACCAATCAAATATCTGATATTTAAATGTCTTAACCAATGAAATGTGTCGTTGCGACATGGAGGTGACAAAGAGGCGCATTTTAGATCATTATGTGATCAGCAATTTGAAGGAGAACGTAATAAATATATATTTAAAGTATATTTGGTTCTTTACAGGTAACTATTACTTATTTTATATCTATATCTTTGTATCTACGATGACTTTTCACAAGTAACGGTTTCGTATTTTGTATTTTATGATATTAATATAATAATGTATTGTTTATTTGATATAATAACGTATTGTTAATTTCATGTAATAATGTATTATTTATTTCATATAATAATGCATTTATTTTCGAATTATATAATGTTGTTCATTAGCTCACCATATCTGTTGGTAAACCATTTATTGTATTTGTTATCCATATATTCATAATATGATTATGTGATCATCAATTTAAAGGAGAACGTAATAAATATATATTTAAAGTATATTTGGTTCTTTACAGGATAGTTTCTGTAACCACCCTGGTTTCACGTATTGGTTATTGGCTGCAACCCCCCGCCAATGAATAGCGAAAACCCATACGGTGACATAGAGCTCGTGGAAATTGCTGACACGCCAAACAGTTATTTACTTATTTAAAGAAATATAGTATAATCTATACTGTTTTCTTAACAAACCAATCAATCAAACCAACAAACTCTGCATGCAACTTTTGCCACTTTAAAACTGATAATAAATTACGTCTTTGTCTTCTAATTGTATTAGTAATGTCCATTCACATTACATTTACAAATAGTTTCAGTTCAGTTCCCACAAAGGGCTGAGTGTCCTTAAATAGCACAGCACATTTTAAACATTCTACATGCGCGTATATCAGAGCTTTGGTGTAAGCAATTTACCCAAACCTTCCCAACATTCTTATAAACAATTGATGCTTGCCAGCCAACAGCACAGCATAGAACATGCATTCCCAAGATTGCAAAGGGGTGATATGAAACCAGTTTTGAACTGTTACTGTATTTTGACTACATTGAATCTTATTTGCTGAATTTTGATACGTTATGACATGAAGTCATCGATAAAATGTAGATGACAATGTCACAAAATGACCAAAACTACCTGCAATTATGTTGTTTGCAACTATTGTTTTTCTCAGTTACTTTCTATTTGGCCCCAGTCGCCCATTCTGCAATGGAGTTTATTTTACATCAATATGCCGAGCTGCAACTCCACTGTTGGTTGTTTAAAAACCACGACGACTGTATCCGCGGCCACGTCCATCAAGCCGGAAACGGGCACAGTAAGTAGGCCCGCCTCTAAAAATATCTCTGTAGCTCATGTGTTGATATATTTTAGGCCAATCTTGGCACAATCCTCGCTGTGTTGGTCCATTTGTTTCACCAAACAATGCTTAATTAACTATGACAGAATGCGTTCAAAAAAGAAACTACCCCCTTATAAGTTATGGTTTTAGTAAATCCCATCTCATTATATTGATTTAGTTGGAAACAGACCCAAACTTTATTACCACCCTTAATCAAGCAGTGCATTTAAATTTCCAGGTCACTACCCATGTATGTGAGTAACTTTTCAATGGCCACAACATTTTGCAAGGCTTTTGTGTTACTCCAGCTTAAATGATCTAAGAGGTAATGTTACTCATTTTTTTGTAATAGGTACGACTTTCGGGCGTCATCATATCCCACACTTATTTGTTTATGCTGGCAACAACTTCTGCTTCCCAATTATTAAATATTGAGCAAGTGTCGTTTATAGATGTACGCTCATAAATGTGTAACACCATAACCTTCAGCAAAAGGTCATCCACATTGTCAGCCTGACATTCAACAACGCCTCTACGCGAACCTCAACAAGCTTGTTTTTTTTTTCAAAAGGCTAGTAAATCAGTTATGAGTTCGTTTAATTGTTTTTGTAGAAAGTACAGACTCAAGCAACACCTCGGAACATTGTATAAATATCGTATCCTGATTTCTTAACACGCAGTTTATAAGAAGCATCTTTAGCGTAATGTATTTCAAATCTATTGGTATTTATACACATTGATCTTTGACGTAATTGAACAATATTTGAATAAATGACACATTAGCTGAAAAACTATTAAACAAAGTTGTCTTGGACAGCAACTTTCAGCTTAGGATGGCGTCCGCAAGTGTATGTGAGTTAAGCATTTTTTTTTTAATAATAAGCTTGAAGAAAAATACGAGTAACTCGAAATGATAAGCGTAAGAGTTACAAAAAGATGTTAACCTTCACGATTCGTTAACTGTTTACTAATTGTATTGCTTCGTTAGACGCAATTCCTGCTGGCAATTTAATCGCAATTGTTTATTATTGAAAGGTCAACACGATTCATCTAACGTTTCCCAACGTTACAATTAGCTTTCTGGTCCATTACCAACATAATCATATCTTCCTGATAACTAATGCAATTCGTCTCAGCAAGCCAATTTTGAGTATCCCATGATGTAAAAGTTTTGTCGTGGTCAATTTTAAGTGCCAAAACGTCTGCAGAAAATTAAAAATATAAGTGTTTGATAAGGACTCGAATTGCTTAAAATATAGAATATGTGTTCTTGCCGAAGGCACACTATTTAAAGCATAAATAAAAGCACTATTTAATAATCTAAATATCATTAAATCATGGAGCTTAAAGCTTACGAGTTTATAAGCGGTTATCCAGTCTGTCAACATTACAGGTTATATTTGTTTAATATCATGTTAGAATAAACATTTACTGTCTTAAATCTCGATAGACTGACAGGTTATTATACTATTGAAAAAGTTTAAATACAAGTAATTTTAGATAAGACGAAAGACAAATACCCCTACCGTTGGTACTACGAGATTGAATCAAACAATGAAAAGAATATGAATAGTATTATTCATTTTTCATTTACAGCATCATTATTGATAAATGTATCATAATGATATGTTTAACAGGTTTTTTTCTTTCAATGTGTAAAATGTTTTTAAACATACTAGAATGTTAATGTGAGCATGATTATTTTTCAAGCTATTCAATTAAACTTTCGTGGATGAAAACGGTGGGTTAACAAGAATGTAAATAGTACATGCTTGTACCTGGGCCATCTTAAAGAAAAGCTATTAACAGCAAATGTACGGTTTGGGGCCAAGAAATCAATTTACTGTGTTAATGTTATTCTAACTCTATATATTGGATTTTGCCATCTGGTATATAGCCCATGAACTCGAAATCAGTTCATCAAATTCAGCAAATATAAGATTAAAACGGTATCGAGCTTTATTGTGGACTGACCTATCTTAAGAAGGAAATGCTGAAATGTACCCTTCGAAAATATGTTTCAATTGTTTGATATGGCTAAAATAAGGAATGATAAAAATCGATGTGATTAAAAATAGTATAACTTAAGTATCCGAAGATTGCTTATGTTCTGTTTATGTATCAATGTATTTTGGAACTAATTATCCAGGCTTCAAGTCATACGTTCTCTTTCGAGAAAAAAAAAACAGGAATGTTGTAAGTCGTGGACATTCTACGGGCAGTATGCAACCTGATTACCTGCACACACTTTCTGATAATTTCATATCGTTATAAGTATGTAATATTAAAAAATAAACTGTACACTATCCTTTTGGTCGAGATTCGATGCTAGTAATATGTTGCCTTCTTTTGAATTTAGAATCATCTGCCATTTATCGTATATATTTCGAAAAGTATTGCTTACCATTTCAAAATATTTTAAAAATCTAAAAGTGTGCTGAGTCAGATGGTAGCATTTGTTATCTAAACAAGTTTGTGCTATCGGGTATATTACAGAAGGGGTATTGCTGATGAAAACTTCCAATCCGTTTGATATGATCAGAGATATTATTCAGAATTCCAATTCGAATCTATCATTACTTTTTGTGGTTGTGTCAATTTTTCAAATTCAGAACAATATTAAATTAAAAAGTTCATATCTTCAAGTCCTCATTGTTTGAAATAGTAAATAAACTACCGGAATCTTCGTACAAACTAAAAATAAATAAGTTGCGTTGCAATTAAAAACATTAAATCATGAAATATATAGAGGATAATTTTTCATTTGGTGGAATGTCGATTTTTATTCACGAGTGATCATAGAAAATAATATTTTCACGACTTGGGCAGCCAAAAGTGAAACAATATCTTTTCTATGATCACGAGTGAATTAAAATCAATATTCCATCGAATCTAACAACTCTTCCTTTTTTGTAAAGCTTAAAATGATTCTTTTTGCAAAAACATAGTTACGGTTTAACAATGAAAATTATCGATAATTTTCACGGTTAATTTGCAATGTTTGAAACAGTGAATACTCAGTTCACTGATATGTCTATACAAACCACCGGAAAGCATAAATAGATATGATTATTTTACAGTATTTTGAAAATTATATAACTACTATTACAACTGTTTATTTAATTGGAAATTATGAAATGAATAATATAATAGATTTACAGGCCGGTATTTTATAAGATAATCGCCAGTTGCACACATCATTTTATTTTAATTTATAGACTTATTATTTTGCATTGATGTTTAATATCTATGGAATTAAATTGAAGAATAAAAAGTAATTTGTAAGAGCTATTATTAATGACGCCAAATTTCGGTCTCGGAGAGCCGTTGGGTGCGTAGACAGCAATCCACTTAACCGATGAACATATGTAACGTTTTGTCATTCTTACTAACGCGGTCAGATTTGTACAATTGGACTGTTTTGCATCAGATATATGTACATGACTGTATAACATAATATTAACTACAAAAAAAAACTGTTGACATAAAACTGTTATTTAGATCATATTGATTATAAGGATAATATAGAATTATCAGTAAAATGAATATTGAGTTAATAATACATCGAAGATAAAGTACTAACAGTATGCATGTTATTGATATGAGTAATGATACATACACATATACCATCTCAACAACACCCGTTGGTAATTTGCTTTATAGTTATTATTAGGCATTAATAGACAGGCGTCTCGACGTCAACGTGTTCTCTAGTGTCTGACATTTTATGAACATATGTACGCAAACAGAGAATTGAGTCCAATACTGGCTACACCTTAAATTCGTTACTAAGTTCGTTTTGTTTTACACAAAATATATTATTTATTTGTTCCATAAAATGCACATACTTTGCAGGTTAATTCAAAAGTTATAATATTATATATCATGTTTTCAAAATAATTCGCAGCGAAGAGAGCCTGAAGATGCTAGCATACTTCTCGCTCACATTCTTCTAGCGTTCAAAGGGGAAACTGTTGTATTCATATTCCCTGTTACTCTAATCCAAACTCTTATTCTTTACTCGTTTTTAACCGGCGACATATTAATATGTATGGTTCATATGAACCATTCAAAAATAGTATCGTTGAAGTATCTTGTTGACGTATCGACCCGGCTTGAGGTAAAGTAACCCATTTTTACCCACTGGATTTGATTCTTTCAATTTCGTTCTATAGTACATGTGCTTTCAGATTCCAGCGTATTCTGATTCTTTTCAAAAGAGTCCATTTTACCTGAAACTTAAAAGGAAAGGAAAAATACATCCATCAAACACTCTAAAATACATTTAAATGCGTATACATATTTAAGCGCTATAAATCACCCAGTTTGATTGATTTAGAAATAATTGTAGATAAACATACATTCAGCATAACCTACGTTGACATGTCACTGGCATAAATAATGTTTTAAACAAATATTGTTGAAGGCTAACGACAATGAATCGCTTAATTGACATTAAGCAGAAATTCCATTTTCGTAGAACATTTTATTTTAATATAATTGCAAGTGCCTTTTTAATCCTTCTTGTTTATCAAGTGATGTTAGCTGTATATTGTTGTAAAATTAATCATAATCACCGCTTTCGCATTAGTTATGAAGATACAACCCAAAGATGATCTTATAATAATTTAAGTTGTTATTAGTTTTTAATGTGTTACTTTTTGTATTATAGTCTGGTACTCGCAACAAATAATTGACGCCAAATATAGAATCGCACTTAACAGTATTTATGTGGTAAGGGATGGTTTAATTACATAGATGTGTGTTCATCTTGAAATACTAATATTTAAAAAAAGTCATACACAGTTGTATATATGTACGCTGTATTAACACATGGATATATGTATGTTATGATATAACTTAGACATATTTAGTTTTATTCCTGTAAAATTGATACATATGCATGCTAGGAATGTGTATATTATGTTAACGTTGTCGCGCACATTTGGCCATAGAACATTTACCCATAATGTGCACTCATTTTTATCATATTTCATGTCCTTAATAACATATGTATAATAATAGGATGAAACTGTGCGTTACTTGATTTACTTGAATGTTCAAACTGCAAGTACTTTCCATGTTAACCAGTTCATAACACGTTCGTCAAACTTCTATCTTCTACCATTACCTATAAATTGTTAAATGCATACTTTTTATATAATGTAGCCTATGAGCTTGTATAAGCTTTATTGCTGATTAAATGTTGTTGTTGTTCTTTAAAAAAAAAACATTGTTTATTATAGTTCAATGTTTATGCATCCTGATGTGGCCAATGTCTGACGAACCTTAATCAATATACTGCTTTATTTATTCTTAAGACTCAATAATTGTTGATTCATCTAAGAAAAACGATCAAAATTAACGATATGAGATTTTAGTGAAATATGAGCCAAGAGAGTGGTACGGCACTCGTTTCACACTTTAACACATATTATAACGATGACAGTTAATACTTTCGATTGGAGACATATATGTGTATATCTTTGTTTCATTATTCATGTGATGTATGTTTGAATGTTTCTTTATATATTTTTATAGTAGCATTAAAAAGGAACGACTATGTTTATGATCCAATCGACACGGGTAAAGGTTTTCAAGTATTATAGTTATCCAATATTGGCAAAATCGTACGCTTGTGAAAAACATCTATAGTATTTCGTTGTGCGTGAGAACATGTTATTTGTCTGCTTTCATGTCTATTCAATTGCAATGTTAATTTAATAGCATAAGAAATGGAAATTTAGCTTAATTTTGCTAAACCGAGTAATGAATGTCTGGTTTATTCCCTATGTCCACAACACGCACATCTTCCGGATAACAGATAATTCAGATAATCTTTAATGCGGTCTAAAATTGAAGTAAACGTTTTTACGACGTAAATACTAATCGACATAACAACTTCCGTATACTTAAGACATATCTAAAAGTGTTCGATCACGAATTCAGCGTTAAATAAGTATATATCTGTAAAATGGTGTATTTTGTGAAGCGAGCAATAGTTTGTGTAACTGAAACAAACGAACCTTGTTTCAAAATAGATCAGTTCCTACATAGTTCTGCAAGATGATCAATATCGCTTAAGACTGCAAATAGTCCTTCAAAGACATATTCAAGAATATGGGACCAATCAAACTAATGAGTGGGTATCTTCTTATAAATCTTGTTTGACTAGTTGTTGTTTAATGTATAAAAGATTGCTTACACCCATATACAAACCAATGAACTAACATGAAGATTAGTTGTGTGTAATTCATTCTTATCTGTATCATCATGTATCAGCGGTATATATAAGGGTGTAGAAAAACTTGCATTTCTTCGATACCTTACCACTTTGACCTCAATGTATTATCTTTGGCGGGCTTAAGATAATCAGAACGAGCTGCCTTCTTTTAATGTTGCAAAAAAAAAATACAATACAATATCAGCATTTACATTTACCATTGGACCATACAATCGAAATGTGCAATATACATTTTCGAAAAATTATTCTCGAATGTTACAAGAACTTTAAAATCATTTGAACTTCATTTTAAAATACGTCTTTATCGATGCATCCTTATCCTATGAACCAAAAGAGCTTGTCAAATGCATTATTGTAGAAAAAAATCTTCCTTGTTATTTCGAGAATGGTATTAAAACTTAGATGTACCTCTTTTATCAACTTAATCGACGAAAAATGCGGAAGTTTGAATCTTAACAATCCAAACAACATTGAGATGTATATTAATGAGTGAAAATAAATCACTGGCAATGTAGAACTGATAAACAAACATTGGGATTTCGTCCAAGTAAAACGGTTGGCAACAATGAATAACACTCAACATTCTTTTGTACAATACATTTATATTTACTACAGTGAAACGACTATTTATATTAATAATACCAACTCGTGTGCCTTGTAAATAAATAATTTCATGTATTTTTGTAAGAGTACTTTCGGGTCTAAGATTTATTTATTCTTTTAAACGTATAGCTCGTATATAGTTTTATCGGTTGGCCAAACTGATATCGACTTCTTAGACCATCAGTAAATGTTATATATCAAAAGTAAACGCTGATTTTCAATTTCAAATAATGGGAGCGAGGCGCGTATTCTCGGTGATTGATCATGCTCATTACTACAACTCAAATGGCAGTATGTATCAACCTAGTTCAAGGCATGCCAATGTAAGCATTCAATCACAAACAAACAAATGACACTCTTAGCAAAAAAAAAGTGTCAATATCTACATGAACACTTCAAAGTATTTAAAATTCGTTTATAAATCAGCTAGTTAAATACTTTCTTCCCTAATTGGCCCGATACAAAACATTTTAACTTTTTTAAATACGTTAATCGCATTGTACTGTTGCGATTAATTATAATGGTTGACTCGATAAAGTTCAGTTTTGTTCTTTTTTAACAAAGGCATTGTTTAAAATATTCTAGGTTGATACCAAGTATTGTGAGTTCTTATTTAATTAATTATCTTATCTGCCTAAAACACGAATATATAAATGCTAGAAACTCTAAAACTAACGGTTGTCAGGATTTGTTTACTAGTGGTAAGACGATGGCTCTTAAACACAGTGTTGATCTCCTCTGTATTCCGTACCAACAAAGTGGTCTTGAAATATTGCACATTAGACGCTTAATATTAGAATAATGAACTAGTTGTACTCCTATTGTGTTTATACAAAACGGTTGGAGTTTAATTATCGATTCAACTGTTTACAGACGATCACTCCTTTGCGAAAGTAAATCGCAAATCGGAAGCTCATTTTTAGCACAGCTGTCTTGTGTTTATTTCCAGACAGCAATGTCAGGAGTTTCTGTACGAGTTTACATTGAAGTTACAGTCAGTTTGTTATTTATCTTTAATATCAAGTGAAGAAATGTATTCGGGTATTCTACCAGGTGATTGCATTGATATTGCGAAACAAACCGGTGAATCATACATTATTTACAGTTGTGTGTAAACATACGATATTTTTTTATTTATTTTATTATAACAGTGTCTAGTATGCAACAGTTAAAGAATAAAAGAAATAACAAATAAATAAATCGTAGATGGAATGTGCAACTTTAGCTGCTATGTAGTTTTAAATGTATAATTTCTCATGCAATACATTTTAAAATGTATCACTTCAGCCAATGAACGTCTTATGTTTTTTATTCAAATAAGAAAAAACAATACTTATAAAAATGATAATAAATATCATAGTAATAAATTCACTGATTCGTTTAAATGTAACTTTAAAATGCATTTGAATTGAATTAATAAAGTTTATACTTTTCCTCCAACTCTGTGAGTTATCTGCTTTATGTGCCTGGATGTCAGCTATGCCACAGAACAGTTCCCTTCCATATGAAAAGATATACTACTTTAACATGGTAACATTACTAGCAGTGATTATGCTATTTCAATTTTTACCTTAGGATTAATATCTTTCCGCGAAACGAAAAGCTTTCGGAATTCCAAGAAACCAATATGTTGTTTAAAATCAAAGTACGTCTGCTTAGTCTGCTACATTTGTGTAGTCTGCTACACTCATACACGTTTATGTGTATGAAGATTTAACCTTTTGCCTTCTATGTGATTTATTTGTCAGGATCGCGTATATGTGCAAGTAATTACCGCAAATATATAGTAGCAGAAAAAGGTATATGCACAGGGCTGTTTTGACGATGTTGATGACAAACAAAGTACACGAAGCAATAGTACAAGTAGAACAATCTCTAAACATATACATAAGCTAGAACAGTGACTACACACGCGCAATAAACAAAGAGTAAGAGGTAAGACATGTTTACATGTACGTTAATATATGGCTACGCGTGTCTGATAATTACGGTGAACATGAATTAGCAAATACCACACATGAATAACATGCTCAACCATTCACTATCTATAAATATCCCGGCTGTTTTGATGGATGGTTTTATTTTGTGAAAGAAGCAACAATTCTTTTCTCAAATATATAACTGTGTATATAGGTATAATTCTGGGTCGGAGCATCGCCCAACCAGAACATCTAAATTGTTTAAATCATATGTTTCGAAGACAAGACTGCTATGAAACACAATTGTACGTTTTTACCATACTGCAAAGATACAAATAAGAGCAACTGAGCCGTTATTGAAAATGTAAAATAAAATATATGTAACTTGTCTTATGTTTGCCCGAGTTAAAATGATCGAATCTGGTTCAAGACTGCGTCATACCATCTCACAATGAAATTGTGCAAAAACAATGAAAATCAATCAAATCCAGTAAATACTATGACCTACACATACACAGCAGATTTAGTTATCATATTAGACATTTGATTAAGACTTTCACTATTGACCTGTTAAACAACCATAATACATCGGAGAGTATCACTGAATTTAGAATTTTTTTCATTTTGCAACATTTGACATTGAAATGAGACCTTTACCTTGTTAATATGAACTTCTTATTAAGCATAATACGGCATTTTATACACTTCTCTTGAGCTGCCTAAAAGTAATCCGACTCTGGGCTAAATAATGATAACATATATATTTAGCGTTTTATTTGGACCTTCGCATAAAGTTTGTAATCAGGACTTCTTCATAATGTCAATTATTGTGCCATTTAAAATATGGTTGATGGGGGACTCATTTATGATTTTGTCGGGAGTGTTGACACAATTAACTATATATTAAATTTGACTGGTAATTGCACACAGTTTTATCAAGCATTATACTTTACTTAGTTATTTGTTTATTGTGTTTCGTGAGACAAAATTATGCCCGGACAATACCACTGGGTTATCATTTATTATTTTGACTTCAACTTAAAGTGTGATACATTGTCTCATCGTTTTTCCCAGATCGACACCTTTATTTTAAAATCTTCAAATGCTTGAAATATGATGCACAACGGAATGAATACAATGTCATTTATTAATTCAGTGTTCAATATGCCCAAGCCATTTTCGCATTGACAAGTTAATAGCATACCGTGTGGGTGAACGAAAACGAGGTATCAGTAAGATTTAAGCGATAGTTTGGTGTATATGTAGTTAGGACGGCGGATTTTTTATTACATTATTGAAAAATTGGTACATTTTCGTTTAGGAGTGTGTTGTATCGTGATATGTGAATTTTGACTATGACTATTCTATCACGATATAACTCATTTACATGTTTACTGGTTGTTAAGAGAAAAAAAAACGACATGATAAAACGTAAGTGAAATTAATCGCATTTTGTCAACAACCAGTAGCTCCTTATGCAACAGAATAATGTGGTAAAAAAGAATCACGTTTGAAATAAATATATTCTGCAATGTAGTACTCACCTGATTGAAATATAATGCCAATTTGAAAAAAAGGCAACAACACTCTTTGCTCCTGAGACATCAAAATCTCGCTTACACTCTAATAATGCATTGTTTGCTTTCACCGTCTTGGTTGGGAATAATAAGATTAGTGGAATAAAAAAAAACATAATTGTATTCTTTAAAACTATTTGCATAACACGTAGCATATTTAAAAAAATGACTGTTCGAAAACCAATTATTATTCCAACAATTGTTCCAAAATGTTAATGTACTTTAAATATTAAAATACTGCTAAATATTGTGGGTTAATAGATGTCTATTGGCGTTTGGGCTTAATGGGTCTACAAACAATTTACAGTGCGATTATTATTATCTCTTAAAACGCAGAGACAACACGTGCTACATTTTGGCAAATGATGTTCCTAAGATTATCATTCTTGTCTCATATGAACCAGTCATATTGATTTCCTATATTGTTTCTTACATTGGCTTACTTTGGAGATATGTTCACCAAGATAGATACACTGTTTTTGTTAAATATTGAAATGATAATATATATAATATAAATGTAAACAAACGTAGCACCTTTTATAAAGTTCTAGCTGTTTTGATTTTGCTCAACACAATAGCTTGTAAATGCTAAAAGGGAATGTTTCGTACAAATGTAGGATGAAAAAAGTCCTTGTAGATTGCTTTCAGGACCTTACACTAGTCTACACTTGGAGACTTTTCTAACACAACACTTTTCAAACCTCTATCATCTCAGTTATTAGTTAAGATTTTGATAAAAAGATTTAGATGTGATCATTTGACTACGTTATGAGAAAGCTTACGATAAAATCATTCATCCGTAACGATCGGAAGCTTTAGCACGTTGGGTATGTATGGTTTCATCTTTTTGCACGTGGAAATGGTAAAACGCAATATTACTCTAAATTTATTTCAATTTAATAATTTGAGGTGGGTTCTTACATCAGGAAAACATACTATAACAACTGTTGGCAAACACGTTTCTCAGATAAATTATTACAATCATATGAGACAAGTCACATTTTAATTTACTTTCATATAAGAGTATTACAGTACAGCTCGCGCGGATTTGTCAAAATCCGCGCTGCCACCGCGGACAATCGCGCTCGAGGGCGGACAATCGCGGCGATATTGTTTCTTGTTCGCGGTGTTTTCTCGGCGGTTTATCTCGTCCTCACAAAAACGCCGCGGACACTATTACAGTTGGAAGTCACCGCGGAACGCCGTGGACTTATCGCGGACCGCGGTGGACGCGCGGCGGATCACGGTGGAGGTTTGTTATAAGAAAATTTAATTAGAGATAAGGTTCATTATGCAAACATACATGTACATGTATACCTTTGTATTTTTCGTATTGAATAAATAAATTCCATTAATTATAAAATTATCTATTCTCTATGATATAAAATTGTTGTGTTCTGTTTCCCAATAACGATGAAGAAATACGAGATTATACGATTTTTTACACGTGTTCAATTGTAATATATTGATAAAATATGTTACACATACACAAAATAGGCAAACAAATTTATACATTAAAGACGAATTTCATAAATTGCAGCAAAGACAAATTAGTGCCCCGAGCCGATTGGTACGATGATATTTTGTACATATTTTCCTACAATAACCGAAGCATTCGTCTTTTTATTAGGATCTTAGTTAGTGTTCGTGTGTCGTATGAATATATATCGTTGCAGGAATTTAAAATGAACCGTTAAACTATTTTATTCACATCGTACATGCATGATATACATGCTGGCGAATTCGACTGTACAGACATTGTCGATTTCAGAATTAAATATCTGGCTTATTTCTCATTTTTCGACACATGTTTTTCTTAACTTTTATTTTAATTTATATTGAAATATATATATAATAAGTTATTTTTATACACATTTTATATAAATTCATAAATATTCGACAAAATCGTATAATCTCGCTTTAAAGTATTTATAGCCTGGTGACGTAGATTCCCGAAGATAATCGTAAATAAATGTTTCTATATCTGTGAAAAATAATAAATATGAGGAAATATATTTGAATACACAATTAAATACCCTCAAATAAAAAAAGATAACTCGTGTATAATAATCTTCTTGTGCGTAACGTTTTACGCCACCTCGAGTCCCTAACACATTAGCACATAATCTTAACCAATCAATCAATTTTAAACACTTGTATGACAATTACAAAAGTAGCATTATTCACGCTTATTCAGTTTGTGTGAGCGTTATCGGTTTGTACTTTCCGCAATTATGTTAATTGTAATTACATGTACTGTGACACGCGTATCATCGAAGTTGCAAACTGTGACCTATTTCGGCTTGGATCAGCAAACTACAACTTATTTAATTACATGTACTGTGGCACGCGTATCATCGAAGTTGCAAACTGTGACCTACTTCGGCTTGGATCAGCAAACTACGACATATGTTAGCTTGGATTTTTCAAACTGTAGAGGGCTATAAGTAAGCTATCTTCACCCTCGAATATAAACGAGTACAGTATTACAATGGTGGAAAGTAACACACACGACAAAATTGCAGATTATTATGTACATGTATATATGGCTCTTTCAGATTGAAGTCGAAGATCTGGGCAAAATTTTGCAACAATTTAATTTGTCAACCAAGTTTTACAAGAAATTCAGTTAACCGCC
>VMBQ01003617.1:77333-98629 GCA_007657795.1 Dreissena rostriformis
CTGGAGTTTCACTTCTTTATATTCATATACTCTTAGACTCACTATATTTAAATATATTACAAAATAAATCAAAGCGCTGAAGGCACTGAATTTGTTCGCTATTGCATAATCTTAGAAGCAACTCAGTTTTCAAACTTATGTTATAGCTTTTTATATCGCAAGTTTGAAATGAACACAACCCATTCAAATTTTAAAGAGTGTGTCTTAAAGCACAGGTCGAGATGTGTGTGACTTTTTATCCTCATATTTATGTTAGAGATACATTGACAAAATAACAACAATATGTCTTTTTTTCACAATTGATCGCTGCACTGGCAACCGTCTTCAGAATTGTGGTTGCCTTGCTAAAGAATACCAAGCCTATAATCATGTACATGTTGTGATATTTGTATCTAATACTTTATCTATTTTCTTTCAATTATTGATAAACAATTTTGCCCACATGACAGACTTTTAATGCAGCATTAAGCCCCGTTTTCCCTGAAAGCAGCCAATATGTACAGATGTCAATGATAAACTTACCAATGTCATCGCACAAGCTGTTATAAACACTAGACTGGCAAATATGTCCCACAAGCTTTTAAACATATTGTTTACATAATTACAGGCTGTCGTCTGCTGCACAGAAACGCTTTAAGCATTTTTCGTCTGCTAAACTGGAGTTATCCACACAGGCAGTCATTGGTTACGGGCCCTACTGTAGCTAAGGGATAGTGATTTCCAAATTTCGTCTGCATTATTTGTGAGCTTGGCTCACAAATAAAAACAGATTTTTAACCGAAGTAGCCCAATTTGTCCTTCCGATTTCATTCCTGGCTTTTCAACATATTATAACATTTTTTGGGATATCTATGCAATGGCATAAGAAATATGATGATATCAGACACATTTAAATTTACTTTCATTTATGAGCATTATTACTGAAGTTTAAGTTTTCTAAGACGTGATGTTTAAATAAACTGTATTTAAAATAATGTTACAACGTTCAGCAAGAATATCAATATCAATTAGGGCTGAAAATAGTCATTCAAACATAACTTAAAGAATATGGAACTACGAGAAATAAGAAGTGGATATTTTATGATAAATCTTATTTGAATAGTTTTTGTTCAATGAAAACAGATAAACAATCATGTACAAAAAATGAACTAACATGAAGATTAGTGTGTGGAATTCAGTCTTATCTGTATCATCATGTATCAGAGGTATATATAAAGGTAAAGAAAAACTTGCATGTCTGCGATATCTTACCACTTTGACGTCAATGTATTGTCTTTGGTTTGCGTAAGATAATCACAATGTTGATGATATAGGTATAACACTTTCAACATCTATTTACTACAGGCTTTCCAAAATGCAAGCTGTTGGCGCCGTAGGTATGCCACATGCTTTATAAAAGTATATATATTTTTTCATTTTAAACAGGTTTTAAACTTGGTTTTCTAGTATATGATGGCTGCTTTCTGTCATATAGTTCTGGCGTGTTGTTGGGTCTGAAGGTCATTAACAAGACAATACGCCTGATCGTCAATTATGAAATATTGGCAAACATAAATTTAAAGAAAAAACGACACACTAATACATATTTCTGGGCTCTGGCGCGTATAATTTTCGTTCTGTCATTTAACGTTTCAAATCCCAGGCAAATCAATATGGCCGAAATCAGCAACCATAATATTATGAAATACACATGATTTAGTCTTAGTTAAAGCCTATATGGATTGTTAAGTTAACTAAAACTCGCGATGTGTACGTATTTGATAAATTAATACACCATTGCTCAAATCCAATATGAAAAATATAGCTTAGCAAGCAAATGATACATGTGTTATATTTTTGATTTTGCACACAAACGAACTTCTTGTTCGGGATATACAGTATTTGTCGTTGCAAACACTCGAATAACAAATACAGCACTCACAAAGCGCTGCGAGTTACAGTCTGGTTAAGAACGCAACGAGCTGCCTACTTTTAATGTTGCAATCGGTAAATGCACATACATAGGTTATACAACAAAATATCAGCATTTACGTTTACAATTGGAACATAAAATCGAAATGTGCAAATTATATCCATTTTTGAATAATAAATGAGGACTGTAACAAGAATTTTACAATCATTTAAACTTCATTTAAAAATTATTCTTTATCGACGCAACGTTATCCAATGAACCAAAAGAGCTTCTCAATATCAAAATTTATAGCAAAAGTCAACCCTGCAATTTGGAGAATGTGACGGAAGACTGAGATGATATTTATAAACGAAAATAAATCACTGGCAAGGTAGAACCGATAAACAGATATTGGGATTTTGTACAGTCAAGTAAAAAAGGTTGGCAACAATTAATTAAACTAAAAATTATTTTGTACAATAAAAATAGATTTACTTCAGTGAAACGTCTACTAGCATTATTTATATAAATACTACCAACTTGTGTGTCTTGTCAATAAATCATTTGATTGCTTTTTGTAAGTTAATTGTCAGGTTCAATATTTATTCATTCATTTCAAACTTAAAGTTTGTATATATATTTGTCGGTTTGGCCAAACTGATATCGACTACTCAGACAATCATAACATAAAACATGTTACATATAAAAAATAAACGTCGATTTTCTATTTCAAATAATTTCACGTATTCTCTGTGATTGATCATACTCATAACTTTAAGTCACATGTCAGTATGTATCAATCTAGTTTAATGCTTGCCATTCTAAGCTTTCAATCACATACAAACAAATGCCGCTCCAAGCCAAAAAATAATTTGTCAATGTCTACATGAACACTTCCAAGTATTTAATTCGTTTATCACTCAGCTAGTAAAAAGTATCTTCCCTAATGGGCCTGATACATCACATTTTAACTTTTTTTTAAACGATTTACGTTTAATACGAATTATCAACTAGTTAAACTCTAAAAAAAAACAAGAAAATTCGTGTCTCGTGTTTATACTTAAATCGCAATGCAGAAGCTTTTTTTCAGCACAGCTGTCTTGTATTTATTTCCAGACAGCATTGTCAGCAGTTTATGCACGGGTTTTCATTGAAGTTACAGTCAGTTTGTTTTCTATCTTTAATTTTAAGTGAAGATATATATTCGGGTATTTTACCAAGTGTTTCCATTAATATTGCGTAACGAACCGGTGAATCATACACTATTCACAGTGTTGTGTGAACATATCACATTTCATTTATTTCATTATAAAATTGTCTGGTATGTAACATAAAAAGGATATAAAAAATAACAAATAAATGAAACGTAGATGGAATGTGCAACTTCAGCTGAAATGTAGTTTGAAATGCATAACTTCTGATGCAATATAATTTCAAATGTATACCTACAGCCAGTGAACGTCTTGTGGTTTTATTGAAATATGAAAATACTATAATAATAAATAGTTTAGTAATCAATTCACATATTCGTTTAAATGTATCTTTGAAATGCACTTAATTATTTAATTAATTGAGTTGATGCGATACCTCCAACTCTATGATTTATCTGATTTATGTGTCTAGTTAAGAGTTCCATTACATATACAAATATATACTACTTTTACATGATAACGTGACTACCAGTGATTGTGCTTTTTTTATTATAATCGTAAGTTGCGTGGTTTTCAGCGAAGCGAATAAAGCTCTCGGAATTCCAAGAAACCAATGTGTTGTTAAAAATCAAACTACGTCTGCTAAGTCTGCTACATTTCCGTAGTCTGCTACCCTCAAATACTTTTTTTGTGAAGCTTTAACCTTTAACCTTCGATGTGATTTATTTTTTCATGATCGCACAGATGTGATTGTTATTACCGCCATTAAATAGTAGTTGTAAATCGGAAAGAAAGTATATGCATCATACTGTTTTTGACGATGTTGATGACAAACAAAGCACAATAATTAAAAGTACAAACGGTACAAACTCTACAAACGTGTTCTGTATACAGTTGACTCATACAACTAAGCCAGTTATTTCGCTCATAAATTTCTCACACGTTTACAGTTCCATTTTGCAAATCCGACAAGGGCAAAATAATACGAATTATTATTTCATTTGAACAACAATACCCAAAATCACTTCGTACATTACATGTAAGCAGCACATTAGAAAGATCAAAATAAAGCTATAACGGTCCATACCACCAGTAGATTGGAAAAGTATATGTCTCTTCATAAAACAAAATATAAGATCTACGTGTTATGAAAAGTGTTATATTATTTTACCTGATTATTAACATATTTTCTTTTTGAATTTGATATATAAGTTCTTAATGTAAAAGTTTGAGCAATATTTTATTATTATGTCTTACATCCATAAATACATTCACGACAAAAATAAAATGTCATGCTAAACATAACATGCATACGACTATAGTATGTGGATTCAATTAATACATTTGTGTGCATGAACGGTATTTGTGTAAGCCTTGCTTTTCCCTCATAACCAGTTTTGCTGTTTTTAGCATTATTTCATTTCTCGTAGAATTTACGCCAAATCAAAATTTGTAATTCATGTTTTTCGTGTGGAGCCAATATGATTGAAGGCCATACAAAAATATCGAGCAGATGTTTTTCTATTTAAGTTAAGCCGAATCTTTTTATGAACAAATAACATTTTTACGCTAAGTGAAAGTTTTAACCCAATTTATTTCTAGTGCCAACGTTCATACAGACATCAGTACATCTCTCGTATTGCAAACCTATGAATCACCATACTTTTTAGATGTAATCATTATGCTGCAATGTAGTATCATTAAGAATGGATTATAGTCTGTGCCAACTTTCTAATCTTGATAATGTTCATTGACTATGTAACTGCAGGTTTAGTAACATAGTGAAAAATAAGCAGACAGAGTCATTATCAGATCTGTTTATTGCAAAAAGGGCTTAACGAAGACTAACCGACAGATACAGTTCAAAATGATGTAAACGAAATATGTGCAGATATAATCAGTGCATAAAGTACTCCATATAATAATATAATTCCATTTATGTTTGTTTCTTCACGAACATCACGAGTGACTGTTTGTCTGTGAATGCAGAATTGAACTGGTAAGCCCTATAACATACGAAATATATTGGTAGGAATGAACAGTGTGACAGTATTAAATAAACGAATGACTAAATACCAACATTTGGTCAAGACCGTTTATGCACCCAAAACATTTGCCATGCATGCTAGTGTAAAAAACGCTCAATCAAAACATGCGAGAACGTCTTCGTCATTTGAGATATTCTATATCAAATAGGAAATTGCGTATTTTTGGACAGAGGGAAAGACATATAATAATTGTTGTCTATACTATAAACATGTTTCGTTGTGCATATTCTTACGGTTGGAATATCATTATTCTGTTCAGAGAAATTGAAATGTATTCATTTCACTGTTTATGGTTACTTCATTTATTGCATTAATATGCTTCAAAACCTATTTTGAAGAAGATGATATTCGCATCAAAAACCAAAGTTTTAAAATGATATTTTTGTAACTTACTGGAACATCTTCATATTAATATGTAAATGTTCATACATATATTTGAATATAGAATAGCATGCATCATTTCCCGAAACTCTTCTCTAAGAATAGTTATATTTGTAAAAATTATATTCCATCCATCTTGCCCGAGAGCAGTAAATGACACAACAGTCATTACATTAAACCTTTGACGCAGAGGTTCGTTCACGTTATACAACTCGACAGCTCCAATTTATCAGTGTGCACACTATATTTATTAGCCTTTAATTGCCTTTAAATATAATCAATAAATAATGCAGTCTTGGTTTAAATTTCCTGCCTCCTTTCATAACTGGAAAGTGCGTCTTCTTCAATATTGTTGAATTAAAATAGATATGTTTGCGTCGTGAGCCTTACTTAAATTAAGTTATTTTGTCGGATGAGGTTTACAAATACACTCACAAAAAACATGATGGCATTTGTGTGTCTTTTCGTCATGTTTTTGTTTATCTTATGTATTTCCTAGTTTTGCCCCAGACTCCCAAATGGGATTTTTTTATATCAGTCTGCCGAACTTGCATTTCACCGTAGGCTGTTTAAAAATCTCGACCATTGTATCCGCGACCATGTCCATGAAGCCGAAAACGTTGTTCATGCCTCTGTTGCTCATGTGTTGATAGATTATATGCCAATATTGGCACAATACTCGCTGTGTTGGTTCATTCGTTTCACCAATAAATGCTAAATGTATTACGAGAGAAAGCGATCACAAAAGAGACTACCCCCTCGTAATTTATGTTTGTAGTAAATCCCCTCTCATTATATTGCTTTGGTAGTTAACACACCCAAGCATGGCAAAGATACATAACCACCCTCAATCAAGCATTTCATGTTAAGTTCAGGGTCAATACCCGTGTCTGTGAGTTTCTTTCCAAACGATCACAGCATTGTGTAAGGTCTTAGTGTTACTCCAGCTTAAATGACTGAAATAGTAATGTTATGCATTATATTGTTCTTGGAACGACTTGCAGGCGACATCATATCCCAGACTTAATTATTTTGCTGGCAACTGCTGCTTCTCAATTACTTCATCTTGAGCAAGTTTCGTTTTTAACTGTACGCTCATAAACGTTTTAGTCCATAACCTTCAGAAAAAGGTCATTCACACTGCCAGCAAGGCGTTCAACAACACCTCATCGCAAATCTCAACAAGCTTGAATGTTTTGAAAAGGCTAGCAAATCAGCAATAAGTTCTCTTTGTCGCACTAGTGGAAAGTGCCGACTGAAGCAACAACTCGGAGCATTTTATAAATGTTTTATGCTAATTTATAAACACACACATGTTTATAAGTAGCATTTTAGCGTTATGTATTTTCATTCCATATGAATTTATACGCATTGATCTTTTATCTTCTATGACGTAATTGAATAACGTTCGATTCAACGAAATATTAGCAAAAAAGTATGATACAAAGTCATCTTCAACAGCAATTTTCAGTGGAGCGTCAGTGAGTGTATGTGAGTTAAGCAATATATATTATTTTTTAAATAATTAGCTTGATCTATTCTAAGTAAAGTACGAGAATCTCGAAACGATATGCATGAACTTCATGTTCCGATCACATTTGTATTAGTTATTTGAGACTAAAATGTTTCTGATGGTCTACACTTGACACACGGTACGTTTTGCTGCTTGAACTAATTGAATTGCTTCGTTAGACGCAATTCCTGTCGGAAATTCAATCGCAATTGTTAATTATTTAAAGGCAAACACGATTTAGCTACAGTTTTCCAACGTAACAATGATCTTTCTGTGTCATTACCAAGATAATCATATCTTCCTGATAACAAATGCGTGTCTCCTCAGCAAGCCAATATCGAGTATTCCGTGAAGTAAAAGTTGTTTTCGCAGTCAAATCTAAGTGCCAAAACGTCTTCATAAAATTTTAAACATACGATGTGTCTGATAAGGACTCAACTTGCTAAAAATATAAAATATGTGTTCTTGCCGAAAGCACACTATCTATATCATTCACTCGAAGAGCTTATAATGTGTTAATCCAGTCTGTCAAAATCACGGATTATGTATTTTTAAATAACATGTTTAAACACATATTTAATGTCGTAAATTTTGAAGGATTGAAGGTTTAAATACTATTGAAAACGTTATAGAAATGTATGAGTATATACAATTTTAGATAACACGCAAGACAAATACACCTACCGACGTCTTCTCTGATCACCGGTGCATTCGTCGAGAGCATGTTGGTACTACTAGATGGTAATAAAACAAAAGAATATTATTAGTAATTTTTATTCACAGGATTATGATTGCTTAATTTGTCATAAAATGTTTAATATGTTGATTTTCTTTTCAAGTATACACAGTTTTTAAACATACTAGAATGTTAATGGGAGAATGATTATTTGTCAAGCTATTTAATTAAAATGTCTTGTATGAAAACGGTTGGTTAGCAACAAAAAAATAGCACATGATTTTACCTGGACACCTCAGAGAAAAGATATTAACAGCAAAAACATGGTTTGGGGCTAAGAAATCAATTTTGTTGAATTGTTATTCTAACTGTGTATATTAGATTTGGCCACCTGGTCCATAGGTCATGAACTCGAATTCAGTTCATCAAATTCAGCAAATATAAGATTATAACGTAATCGATCTTTATTGTGGATTGTGTTTTTGACATATCTTCAGACAAAATGCTGAAATGTACCCTTTGAACATATTTTTATATGGCTAAAAGAAGGAATGATATAACTCGATATGATTGAAAAAACAATATTACTTAAGTATGCGAACATGTCATATGTTCAGTTTACGTATCAAAATGCTATTTGTTTGTAATATTGTTTTCCGGGCTTTCAAGTCATATGTTCTCCATCGTAATGCAAGCAGTTAAATCTTGTTAGTCGTGCGCATTCTAGTTCCATCGGACAGTATGCAAGCTGATGACCTACACACTTTGATTTGTTAAAACGTTTTCAGATATCATATTGTTCTTACTTATGTAAAATTAAAAAAATAAACTTTCACTGTAAGAACACTATTAAGTTAAACGTTGAGAAATTAACATCCTTATGTAAAAGAATGCACGAAAGGTTATAATATGCAATGTTATACTAGAGAATTAAAGAGTTATTTGTTAAACGTGAATGATTTTTAAGTTCCTATCGTAAAGTTTCCAGTGTTTGAAATAGAAAAATTATACCGGCATGCTAGAAAACTAAAATCAACAATAAATACGTTGCAATTAAACACTTCACATCATTAAATATCTAGGAGTAGTTGACATATTTTGAACGTTCTCTACCTATTATTACAACTGTTCATTTCATTGAAAATTGTGTAATGACTTGAATATTATTATGGCAGGCGGATGTTTTTACAAGTTCATCTCCCGTTACACAATTTTTTTATATTGGACTTTATAGACTTATTTTTTGAATTGATGTCTATGGAATCACATTAAAGCATATAAATTAATTTGTAAGATTTATTACTAATGATGTCAATTTCGGTTTCGTGACGCTATTCAGTGCGAAGACAAAAATCCACTTGCCCAATGAACATTTGTAACGTTTTGTCATTCTTATTAACGCGGTCAGGATCGAAAAATTGGTGATTTAAAACCATACATATGTATAACTCAACATTAACTAAAACCAAAGGGCTAATGTAAAACTGTCATTTTAATCATATCCATTAAATGGATAATATAGAATTATCAGTAAAATTGATATTTATTTAATGAGATATCGAAGATAAATTACGAACAGTATGGATATTATTTATACTAATTAATTATACACATACCTATACCATCTAAACCACACACGTTTTTAGTTTGATTTATTTTTACCGTAAGGCATCAAAAGACAAGCGTGTCGACGTGAATTTGTTCTCCAGTGTCTGACATTTTATGAACATATGTACGCAAACAGAGTAGTCCCATAATGGGTAAACCTAAATTTCGTTACTAAGATCGTGTTTTTTCACACGACGTATTATATTTAATTGTTCAATAAAATACGAAGAATAAATCAAAAGTCATATATGTCATGTTTCAAACAAATTCGCAGCGAGAGAGCCAGAACATGCTAGCAGACTTCTCTCGCGCATATTCTTCTAGCGTCCAAGAGACAACACGGTGTATGCATATTCCATGTTTATCTTATTAAAAGACGATCGTTACTCGCTTTAAGTCGGCGACATATAAATATGGATTGTAAATGTGTACAAAGTCATACATATTATCGTTGAAGTATCTCTTTGAAATATCGACCAGGCATGAAGTGAAGAAACCCATTAGACCACGTGATTTGATTCCTTCAATTTCTTAATACATCACATGTGCTGTCAGTTTCCAGCGTATCATAATACATTTCATACCTATCTTCAAAAGAGTCAATTTGTACCTAAAACTTAAAAGAAAAAGAAACATACATTCATCAAACGCTCATATATATATACATTTACATATTTTAGCGCTATGAATCACACAGTTTGATTAATTTAGAAATAATTTTATTTAATTCCGAGGTTTTTGCATCCTGCTGTGGTCAATGTGTGACGAACGATCCTTGATCAATATACTTCTTTAGTTATACTGAATACTCAATTATTACTAAGTCATCTAAGAAAAATTATCACAATTAACGATATGAGATTGTATTTACCTATTCACTTAGTAAAATACGAGCCAAAGGAGTGGTACGGTATTCGTTTCACAATAAAAATTTGGCAAAATATAATAACGATGACAGTACATACTTTCAATGTTAGAAATATATGTCTTATTTAAAATATTCATTTGATGTATGCCTGAATGTTTCTTCATATATTTTAACAGTAGCATAAAAAAGGAACGAATATGTTAATGATTCAATGGACACGGGTGAAAGTTTGTTTAAATAATATGATAGATTAGCAGTCTTATAGTTATGCAATATTGGCATAATCGTACGATTGTGAAACAATGTATAGGACTTTTTTGCGCTTTCTTTGCTTCAGCGTATGAACATGAAATTTGTCTGCTTTCCTTCATGCAGAAAAGGAAATTTAGCTAAAATTTGCTCAATCGAATGTATGTCTGGTTTATTTTCTATTTCCACCACAAGCAAATAATTTTTATAATAGATTCTAATCTTTTCAGCAGTCTAAGATTAAGTTTCTCGTGAAGTAAACGTGTTTTCGCCGTTCATTCTAAACATCAGAACATATTTTGAATTACTTAAAACATAGCTGAAAGTGTTCGATCACGAATCCAGCGTAAAATAAGTATGAATATGTAAAATGGTGTTGTATTTTTAATAAGGCAACAGTGTGTATAATTGAAACGAATCAAAACTTGTTTCAAAATAGATCAGATACTACAAAGTTTTGCAAGGCGACCAATATCAACGAGGACTGAAATAAGTCCTTCGAGCAAAACTGCAAGAAAATGGGATCAAGAAAAGTAATGCGTGTGTATTTCTTAATAAATTTAAATTTACTAGCTTTTGTTTATCTTAACAAGATTGTTAACACGTATATAAAAACAAATAAACTAACATGAAGATAAATGTGTGGAATTCATTCTTATCTGTATCCTCATGTATCAGAGGTATATATAAGAGTAAATAAAAACTTGCATTTCTGCGATATCTTACCACTTTGACGTCAATGTATTAATTTTTGAGGGATAAGATATTCAGTATATTGATAATACAGGTAAAACACTTCTAAAATCTAAGTAATACAGTCTTTCCAAAATACAAGATGTTGGCGCCGAAGGTACGCCACACGATTTATCAAAGTACATGTTTTCTCATTTTAAACATGTTTTAAACCAGGTTTTCTATTATATGGTGGCTGCTTTCTGACAAATAGTTCTAGCCTGTTGTTGGGTCTGAATGTCTCTAACAGGACAACCCGCCTGGACGTCAATTATGACATCTTGTAAAAAGAACGATATTGTCAAGAAAGAAAGACAAACGCAATAATTGTTGTTTTAGCGCGTACATTTTTCTTTTTTCTTTCTGGCGTTTCACCCTTCAAATCCGCAATCCCGGGAAAACGATTTGGCAGAAATCAGCCACCATAATAATAAGTATGCTAGATATATTATTTTGTCTTATAGTTATCGCGTATATGGATTATTCACTTTAAATCGCGCATTTTTTCGTATTTGTGTACTTAATACACAATTTATAAATTCAAAGTTGAATAATATAGCAGCGCAGGTAAATGATATATGTGCTAAACTTTAATTATGCACATAAAGGGACGTCTTGTTCAGCGTATAGATTATTCGTCATTGCAAACATCCAAAGAACGAATGAGGTATTCATAACAAATACAACACTCACAAAGAGCTGCAAGTTACAGTCTGGTTGAGAACGCAACGAGCTGCCTACGTTTATGTTGCAATCAGTATATGCAAATAAATATTTCATACACCACAATATCAGCATTAACATTTACCATTGCACCATAAAATCGAAATGTGTAATATACATTTTAGAATAAGTATTGTCGTATGTTACAAGAACTGTAAAATCATTTAAACTTCATTTTAAAGCACTTCTTTAGCGATGCATCCTTATCCTATGAAACAAACGATTTTCTCAAATTCATTATTGTAAATAAAGACTTCCTTGCAATTTGGAGAATGGTATTGAAACTCTGTACCTCTGTTATCAACTTTATCTTCGAAAAATGCGGAAGTTTGAATCTTAACGATCCCGACATTGAGATGGATATTTATGAGTGAAAATAAATCACTGGCAATGTACAACCGTTAAACATCATTGGAATTTCGTCCAAGTAAACAAGATTAGCAACAATGAATAAGACTTTAAACATTATTTATACTATAAATACCATCTCGTGTGCTTTATCAATAAATCATTTGATTTCTTTTTGTAAGATAATTTTCGGGTTCAAGATTTATGTATTCATTTCAAACTTATATCTCGTATATATTTTGATTGCTTTTTCAAACTGATATCGACTACTAAGACCATCAGTAAATGTTATGTATCAAAAGTAAACGTCGATTTTCTATTTCAAATAATGCGAGCCTCGCGTATTCTCTGTGATTGATCATACTCATGACTACAAATCAAATGTCAGTATATATCAACCTAGTTCAAGGCGTGCCATGCTAAGCTTTCAGTCACAAATAAACAAATTCCACTCCTAGCAATAACATAATTTGTCAATGTCTACATGAACACTTCGAAGTATTTGAAATTCTTTTATAAATCAGCTAGTTAAATACGTTCTTCCCTAATTGGCCCGATGTATCATATGTTTTTAAGCACAATTTACTTTTGCGACCAATTATAATGATAACAATGGCATTGTTTATAATATTTGCGAGTTATTATATGCATTTATCTTATCTGCTATGTACATAACACCTGAATATATAAATACTAGCAAGGCTTTAACTAATTGAGCGGGTTGTGTGGATATGTTTTAGTTTTAAGACGCTGGCTTCATATCACAGGTTTGAGCTCCGCTGTATTCCGAACTAACTCGTCTTTAAAAATTGCAAATTAGATGCTCAATATTGGAATAATTAAATAGATTGTTATAACAAATAACATGCAAATCTGTGTCTCATATTTGTTCCATTCTACCTAACTGTTGAAGTTTCAATATCGGTTCAACTGTATTAGACAATCACTTCTTTGCGAAAGTTCATCGCAACTCAGAAGCTTGTTTTCAGCACAGCTGTCTTGTGTTTATTTTCAGACAGCATTGTCAGCAGTTCCTGCACGGGTTTTCATTGAAGTTACAGTCAGTTGTTTGCATCTTTAAGTTCAAGTGAAGATATTTATTCGGGTAATTGACGCCATTATTTAGTTGTTTTAAATCAGAAAAAAGGTATATGCACATGAATTTTTTGACGATTTTGATGATAAACAAAGCTCACAAAGAAAAAGTACAAATAGTACAAACTCTAGAAAAGAAATGTATACAACTGAAACATACATATAAACAAGGTAGGTTATTTATTTCAACATGCTTCCAGACATATAAATAAGCCAGAAGGTAGAACAATGACTGTAAAGTCGTAATAAACAACAACTAAGCGGTAATACATTTTGTACACGTAGCATTGACTCGTTGAATGAAGTCTTGAACTACAGTGGGTTGCATCAGACAAGGACAGTGCACGACGAAGTTCAACACTCTCAGTCCATCTGGGATACACGCCCGAGAATACAGATGCCTTTTGAGTTGATTTCCACACTGTTGAGAAACAAATTTTAAAACAATAACAATTATTATGTACGGTTTATTGTTAATGCTACACAGTTAAAAATATTGACCCCAGTAAATGAGCCACGCACTGTATAAGTAATATGACTCTAGTATTTTTCAACACGTTTTCTTTTAATTGCAATTTTTAAGTTATAATTTTAAGATCTACAAATAAACAATCATTAAAATGACACTTAATGACAATGAATTTCAATGATAAGCCTACAAGAATAGAATAAAATTAAATGTAAATTTTAAGAGAGATGATACAAGAATATAGTATACTTCAGTATAAGCGATATGTAATTTAATAAATTACTGGAAGTATTACATGTCAATGATACTTCCTTGCGACTTGTAATTACTGTTGGCAAAAGCAAGCTTCAGTGGAAACTGCTCTAGATGTTGATTCTTTGAAAGACTGAAAACTGATACATCAAAGGAAACAGATTGAGGGTTTACAACTTTGAATGTCTGAGAATCTTTAATTATTCGGTAAAATTGTCTTACACGTTTATTTTGCGTGCAAATACAGTGGCGATAGAAAATATGCGAAGAAAGAACAGAAAATAAAAATGTGGTATAAGACTGCTTAAACCTTAACTCAGAACTGAATGCGCTGAATGCGGAGCTATGTTATTACATGTTAATGTACTGTTTCCTTTTTTGTTCTACATGAATTCAACCGTTAAAAGTGGTCTCTATCATAGGATTGTAATGCAGAGCTGATGTTGGAGCTGAATACGGAAGCACTCTTCTGCGCATGTATTACAATACACATGCAGTTACCGCCCTTGACAAGCAACCATCATTCAATTCATGCGAATCAATAGCAAGACATAAACGCGTGGCCACTTACCGATATGCTTTTGCAAGAAGACAACGACATGTAATCTTGAACATGACGTTTAACATTTTTCAAACACTCGTTAATTATAACAAAACCATGACGTCAACCAATGGCCAACGAATGTTCTTGGTATTAGTATATTACTCTTGATTATAAGTTATATATATATAGGTGTTTTACAGACATTGACTCAGTTAAATGTGTTGAATCATATCTGGAACGCGATGTAGCTGCTCAGCTCTGCATAGCTGTTTGACCTTGTTTTATATCCATAACTATTCGAAAGAACATAACTTTTCTAGAAAACTGTCACCCATTTTATTATTTATATGTTCATTTAATAAAAGCAATGGTGGAAACAAGCACCACCGACTTTGCTAAGCAAGATGACAATATTCTCAGGAAATCATTAGGAGACAAACGACATATTCGACAAAAGGATTCTTTTTGACAACCAGGTTCATATAATTAGCATCATTTTAATATAAATACAGAACCATATACTACAAAATACCCGTATGTCAATGCAAACTTGTGTATAATAGTATTTAGTTCATAAGATACAACGTTCAAGTTAAATTATCGAAACCTTAAAGCTTTCACTTGTTAATGAGTGTGTGGGCATAAAAACTTTCATTTCCTTCTGTTACGAACGGATCTATAGGACACAATAGTAGAGAACATGTTTGGTTTGATGTTTTGAACAAACTAAAACACGACAACGGTACATATTTAAGTATAAAGGCTACCTTCGTAAACATCGTTTCGTCTTTCTCTGTAATTTCGACGAGCATTATGTTATGATCTTAAAAACGCAATCGTATGCTTACCAAATCGGCTACAAATTGCACAATAGTTAAAATTGATAGTACAACAACAACGTCATGTTCAGCAACCAAACCAAACTATAAAATACAATCTAATTGCTATAACACTTCCACTTTAGCAAATTGAAAAGCAGCAGCAACAAGACAAATTGCAAAAAAAACTATAAACGGTCAGTACATTCGTTCAAATAACGATAAAAACACCATTAATAACATAACAACGGCATCGCCGAATACACGGACATAAACAACACAAAGGACCAGACTAGCAGGCTACGCTTAATACGGCATTAGACCAATGTTTCACATGACGCGGTTCATCTTAGATTTTTGGAGTATTGATAACGTGTAAACTTCTGATCACACGTATTGACTAAACGTAAAACAGAGTGATCACACTCGTTCAAGTTTAGAAGCCTGTTATTGAGTGACGTTTTCACTAGTCAAAGCACTAGAATAATTGCCTTAATTATCAGAGAATCACGGGCCGAACACTAAAGTATTTTCCCAACAGGGTTTAAAGTCTTAGAAACGCGAACACATTCTCAAAAACTTGTTATTAAAAATTAAGCGGTAGCCCGTTTGCTAACGGAATAATCATTGAAACGTGTTTTATGTTGAAGGAATGATAAATGAGGCGTGTTTACTTTAAGGAATAACAAAAAGCGATGACCTGTTTGATAACAGAATAACAAATGTTAAAATAACATGTTTATGTGAAAGGAGTAATAAATGAAGCGTCTTTGTGTTTATTGAATGATACAGGAAACATTTTGAAAAACAACTCTTTTCATTGTGCTCTCTTAATATCTAACTTGAGATTCTATTATTTTCCCAAACCAGACATTACAATAGTCCAATGATTTATTGCAAAAAAGTGCTAAAACACAACAACAACAAGACGGTGTGACTAAATGTGTTGAACGAAAATATCCGACAATATATATTCATTATGACCGACATCCTTTAGCCATTTCATTAAATTCATTTAACGTCTCTTCATTTTAGATTTCGATGTCATGCTTTAATTGAAGTATAAAAGGAACAATATGATTAAGCAAACAGCGTAGACCCAGATGAGACACCGCATTACGCTGTTTGCCAATCATGCTTTCTCGGGTCCCTTTATTGGTACAAGGCTTTTTATAACTGTAACAAATAGGGATACACATTCTTAGCAGATAAAACATGTATCATCATTCATCAGTACCATGTCGACTTTTACAAAGATTCTTTTTCAGCAAATATACTTGCATAAAGATGTCTATCAACATTTAAATTTTAATATCATCTCTTGAAGATTCAATATACCCCCATTAATTGAAATTATTGAGTTGAGTCTCTGTTCGCTTATTTATACGAGTTTAATATATGAGTTACCATAAAATAATTCCTATGTTACCGGGAGCAATTTTATAGAAATATTAATTAATTCTTTCATTTCGTCTGTTTATTAGAAATAAAGAACTTTACCACCTAATAGTGTATAAGTTAAAAACGCTTGCAAGATGAATTATTTGCTTTATGTTTTTGTTAAGTTTATCACAACAAATAAACAAAATGATCGTGCAATCTAATAAAATATCATCAGCATCATTACCTTAAAAATTGTCATACCCATCATAACTGTCAGTTTACCCCTTTTATTAAAAAGACCAATTCGCGTTTCAACAAGTATCATGCAAATTCGCTACCATCGGTCCTTATGATATGAAGTTGTATATGTGCGATTTGTTTTAATAATATGTTAAAAATTTCAAATGTGATTCCATAAAGTAGAGAACAATAATACGATATCACATATTAAGTATTATAGATAAGGGTCTTATTTCTTGATAGATTATAACATTACAGAAGTTATTTTACCCGTGTTTTCACATAAACGGCTATAACTATGTTGCTAGTCATTTGTGTCGCGTTCTGAGAAAACTGGGCAAAGTGCTTGTGCGTAAATTACCATACCAGATTAGCCTGTGCAGTCCACTCAGGCTAATCCGGGACGACACTTTCCGCCTTAACTGGATTTTCGCTAAGAAGAGACATCATTTAAACGAGAAATTATATAAAAGCGGAAATTGTCCCTGCACAGGCTAATCTGGGATGACAATTTACGCACAAGCATTTTGTCCAGTTTTCTCAGAACACGACTCATTTTAGTAAAGCCTACTTGTTAAACGACATAGATTGTTAATTTTTCGTTTAACAGCCAATGATACAAACTTGCAGCATGATGCTGTTTTGTTGTAACTTAAACAAAAATGTCATTTTTTCTTTGATACTCTGAATCAGCCTCTTAAAAATATGTATGCAGATTATTTCGTCCAGTCGCTCGTGACCTCGAAATGTTGCCTGAATGTTTTTGATTTATTTGGTGATTTAGATAAAATAAAACCATGATGCGCACACGAATGTTTAAGCAAAAATATGACTATATATATAGCCTTAAAAACTACTTTGACTTAACCCATTTATGCCGAGTGGACTTTCCCATCCTTCTAAATTGGATCAATATATTTCCAAAATTAGGGATGTCTAGTATATTTATTTCTATATTTATGCGGCGTCTCATCTGGGTCTACGCTGTTTGCCAATGCCTTTTTTCTAGATGCTATGCACAAATGAGTTAAATATAGCATAATGGCAGATATGGTAAGTAACTATATTATCTGCTCTTGGTTTGTAATCCACAAGTGAAAGTTGAAAATATACATTAACATAAGCCAAGGGTCGTTTTTAACAATTACTAACAATATTTAAAGGCAAACAATAGAAAAGATGATTTAAGTCCATGATTAAAGGAATAACTAATATAGGTACCATCTCGGAATTATCAGATGTTTTGTCAGGGGAATATTGGAGGAAAGTAATGGTTGATACGCTACGCTCACGGAGATTATAGATAATGTTTATCTTTGGAAGGGATCTCTTACAATGTTGCTTTAGTCTACATGGTATAGCCATACAATGTATTTGCTATATTATCTTTAAAGGAATATTTGAAGAATTTCAACGGTAGGTTTTGTATTTTTTGTACGGCTACCTTTGAGCGGAGAGCTGGCGAGTCTATCTGAGGGATCGTTAAGAAAGAGAAGAAAGAAGGCAAAGTAACAACTCATATTATGCAACATTAGTTTTCTCTAGTTTTGTATCCATAAATAGTCAACAAAGAACTCCAAATCATTGTAGGTGATACAAATTAGCCTTCAATTGCACAATTATTTTCTTTAAAGTTTAGTTTAAAAAAATAAGAATTAAGACCCTGAATATTATTGTTTATTTATTTTTAAGATTCATATTTTGTTTTCAATAAAACATGTTATAAACTACAGTCCGCTCACTGAACAAAACTGTAAATAGAGTTATCAGCTATACAAAAAGAAAATACAGTTTTATGAAAAAAGACATAAGTTTAGCATTGGAACGAAGATTAATTCGGTATAAATTCATGTAAGCTACTTAAATACAAACTACAGTTTGTTAATCTGATGAAAAATGCCAGTGCTTTTGTTCAAATGAATTATTGTATGTGTATTTAAAATATTTGTTTTATCAAATATAGAATTTAGCTCGCTTTAATTCGTGACGTTTATCGGTGTCACACAGATACCGAGGAGTTTATCGTATTTGTTACAGATCCAAAATTAGTTTTGATGTGTCGTATATAGAACAGAACAGAACAGAACAGAAAATTTATTTCGACTTAAGCAAATACAGCTCATCGTCATTAACATACATATATACATATATATACAGTAACATCATGCGTTTAGAGTAGGTACAAAAAATACATCATTGTGAAGAATGAAAAATGTACAAAATCTAGAAATATACATGTTTTCGTGAGAATGTCACATGGATGCGGTGAATTGTAAACACATAGTGACCACATTATGGAAAGATATAATTATTTTAGACTACATATATGTCACCGTTATGGGTTTTTACTAATTATTGGCGGTGGGTTGCTTCCAATTCCCAAAACGTAAAAACCGGGTTGGTTACAAAAACAATCCTGCAAAGAACCAAATTTAGTTTAAATATATATTTATAAATGTTTTCCGTCAAATAGCTGATCACAAAATGATCTATAGTATGGATAACAAGGTTAACAAGGATAACCAATACAATAAACCAAATATAGTTTAAATATATTTATTAATGTTCTCCGTCAAATAGCTGATCACATAATGATCTAAAATGCGCCTTGTTGGTACCTCCATGTCGAAAAGACACATTTGATTGGTTAATTCATTTAAAAATCAGCTATTTGACTGGTAAACAATACAATCAACTCAGAACCGGTGAATGTAATAATGCACAAGTAATTTGTGAGCACTAGTTAACGTGAAAATGGGGATTGTACTAGTTTCTAATTGTAATCCAATAGAATAACTTAAGGGAACTGCTACATGTTTAGTAATACGATAATTACATTTGTATTAAAATGATGCGTTAGTTAAATACAAACTTCATAAACTGTTTACCATCAGGTCTCGAACATAACGTCGTCATCTTCCGATCCGGACATTTCCAATTTACATTGTAATGACTCCTTACCAATCTGAATGGTTGACGGGTCGACTTTAGGATGCATTGCTGCTGTTGTTTATGTATCAATGTGATGAAACTCTTTAAGTTGGTGTTGGATGAGTCCGATTTCTTGGACACGACCAAAATGTGTTGCACCACCAAGAAGATTAGCGGCGGAAAAGGAAGTTTGTAAACGGTGCTCAAAATATTTATGTGTAATATTTTCTCATCACAGTTGTAAATTAACTGGTTCCCCGTTGAATATAACCGTTGACTATAATATACAACAGGTACAGGCTAATGTATCGGCGATTTATATTGGATAACGCGAAGACTAATCGAAGCGTGGTTTATAACAAACGTGACGTTACAATGTTACGGTTAGCGCGCGGCGTTTCCCATATTATTTTTTTAATCTCTCTATCATTCCGTTGATAACTAATATTTGTGAATTTCCACTTTTAAGTAACGCGAGGATATTATGTATAATGTAGTATTCATGTTGCATATGTATTATGAATCGTATTTGACTAGAACGAGCTTTTATTCTTACCTATCAGCTGTCAAATAGTTCGGGAAAATAAACCGGAAATGGTACACGGATTACTTCCCCTGAAAAAACGGTCCAAATTTGGACCGTTTAGATTAGCCTGTACCGATCCCTATATAGAGAGTAACGATAGATAAGGGGAGGTAACCAATCTAAGTTGTAAACCCAGTCCTTGTGCGTACATGTTCATATAGGGATTTAGCTGATATATTTCTTGGTATGGTTTTATTTGTTCATTTTAAAAGATCCATTTACATATAAACAATCATTGCAAACATAGTAAAGATTGCAAATCTACATTTCTCTTGTGCCTACTTTTGTATCGGGACACCGATTAGAACAATCAAATTTAAATCAGTGCTAAGCGCTGTATTATTATTTTTTTACATCCACCAAAGATCTTTCAATATTTATGGATAAATGATTGCATCCACCAACGGGGTCTAAGGACAAACACGAGTCGTGAAGCAAGGCAAACTCTGGAGAAATTATAATAATGCAAAACTCACATCATCTCCAAACTGACAATCGGTTGTAATGTTAACAGTATTTTCACGTCTTTTTTGTTCCTGCCGTTATAATTGATAATACCGATACACTTTCAGATTTTACCGGTTGTTTAGAGTAGACATCAGGAAATCTTCAAGCACGGAAAAAAATCGAATCATTGAGGTCTTACTTTAAATTTCTATAACTTGCACACGCTGACCAGCCGTTCAAACAAAACTCACGTGTTTGGGATTGACAAAGCATTTATTATTATTATTAATAGCATTATTATTATTATTAATATGATAATAGGTGCTACCTAATTTACGGGCAA